>NTMA01000109.1:0-132472 GCA_002917075.1 Hawksworthiomyces lignivorus | reverse complement strand
CCCCCTCCTCCCCCCCGGTGCAGTCGCTTCTGCTCGTCCACTCGTCCTCTGCTGTGTATGCTAACAGTCTCAGACCGTGCTATCGCCCTGGAGGCTCTCCGCCGCTCTCAGTACAAGTTCCCCGGCCGGCAGAAGATCATCATCTCCAAGAACTGGGGTTTCACCCCTCTGCGCCGCGAGGAGTACCAGGAGAAGAAGGCCGCTGGCCGCGTCCGGGTGGACGGCGCCTACGTCCAGTTCCTTACCAACCACGGCAACCTGGAGAACAACATCAAGCAGTTCCCCGATGCCTTCGCGGCATAGATACGCTCTATGGGAAGGTTATTAGGTGTTGACTGTTCAAAAATTTTTGGTTTTCCGTGAAAACGTGGGTCAACAGCGGCGCAACGTGTTCTCTTTTTTTGTGGCTCATTCTTTTTTTATCGCATTTGGAGAGTGGTATACTCTGGGTTTTATCTTGTCAGGAAGAGCCTACCCGCCGGCGCAGCAGCTGACCGAGGAGTCCGGACTACGGTTTGAGCACCTCGAGTCGGCCGTACGCCGAGCGAGGTAGCGCTCCCATGCCATGTAGCCGAAGAGAGAATAAATCAAAGAAAGACAGAAAAGGAATAAAGTCACGCTAGTGAAAGATACCAAGCACAAACATGTATTGCAAGCTCCTACTGTTCTTCTTGCGTCAGTAGATATCGTCTTGCCAGAAATCCGAGAAACTGGCCCATGTGACTATGTAGACAAGTGAAAACGTGACCTCGCTATTTCCTAGCGGTCAGAGAGCAAACAATATGACACGTAGATTGCCTATTGAGGCAGTGAGTCGGCTGTCTCCTTGCGGCTACTCATATTGTCCTTGGGAACGGTGAGATGGGCTGGCTGTGTGAAACACTGGCCCCGTCTAGTTCCAGTCTCCTGCAAAGGTGTTTAGAAATCAACAAATGAAGTGGGTGTCTGCTGAGATGACCCGTATTACTATCGCAGACCGTTTATCTATTTCTGGGTGACTTGCAAGTATGTACGTGGAAATGACTGTGACGTCTTGAAAAGCTGCAGAGCAGCAATACCCGTACAACCAGCGGGCTGCAAAGAGATTGGCGCGGGATTTGCGATCTATGGAGTACTGGTACTGGTACTGGGCACAGATTGTGACGAAATTGAGGCGGTGGGGTCTGCTTCGCTATCAGCCCGGTGGGCAGCTACATATGTATGTACTCTCTGATACATACGTACTTTCAGCGAATCCACTGGTAATCTTGGCTGGGCGGTGTGGGCGGGTGGCGCGTCACAGAGCTGAGCTGCTGGGCTGCTGGGGCTGCTGGGCTATTTGCTATCCGGCCAAGCCTATCGCCTTTTTCGCCTCCTGTAAGGCGATGATGTCGCCATCAGCGACTATCGGTCCTTCGTGGTGGCATGCCACCACCAAAATCTGCGAGATGCTGCTGTGTAGAGTTACAAATACATCAGATCAGAGCGATGTGCCATTTGCCAGGCCATTTCCCAGAAGGCACAAGAACCGGTTGGTCCGCGAGAGAGGACGAACAGGAAGACCGGACCGAGATGCAGAAGAAGGATTATCTCTCGAGCTCGGTATGGTGCGCATCATAGAAGATGACATAGAAGACGACATAGAAGACGAAATAGAATGCCAATACAGCGGAGGGTGGCTCGAGCTCGCTGTGTCAAAAAGCATGACGAGACGTCAGGTCTGGCCAGTTCCCGCCTGCCAACGCAGCCATTCGGACGAGACAGCTCAGCTATCTCACCCAAGGCGTATTAGTCCGTAGTCCGTACTCGTACATAATAATTATAGCATTTCTCGCATTTGTATTCTTGGTGTGATGCACATATTAGCAGATGCGGTAATACAGCGCGCAGATCGCCTCTTCCGCTCCTTGCTCGCGGGCTCAGCCCAGGGGTCACGCAGTGCATGATCCTTCCCAACCCCAAAATGGTCGCCCACTTCGACCCAACAGCTTGCTCCCTTCCCCTCTCCCCTTGTCTGTGCTGTCATCGTCCTGCTGCTCCTCTGTAGCTCGTTCTTCTTCTGGAGGTACTCGTACATACAAGTATTGTTCTCTATCTGACATTATTGCACGAGTAATACTCTCCGTATCGACGTTTTCGTCTCTGTCCGCGGGCCTTTGACATCCAGTCGTCTTCCCAACAGTTCCTCCTCTCACATCCCTTGCATCCAGCCTCTCGTCTACCAACTGGTTCTCTGCTCTTAAAGTATTCATCGTCTTATCATCCACTCTGATCCTTCTCCTCTCCTTCAAACTTTGGACGAGTTGTCTTCCCCCCTCATCACACGAGCCGTCCTGCCCGCGTGCCGTTGATACCACACTTCCACGCTTTTAAGCAGCGCCCCTGGAGGTTCCACTCCTGCCCACGTTCCGTTCGGATCCTTAATTAACCAGCCGACTTACCTTACGACTCTATCTTCGCAGCGAGCCGTCTGTTTCCTATTATCGCCTGCTGTCTTTTATTTTGCGTCCTTTCATGTCCACGTCGCTTTTGCGCAACGTGTTGCGGCGCTCTCGTACAAACTCTCTCGTACACGTCGACCCGTTTTCTCTGTCTTCCTGACGAGACAAGCCGAAAACAAGGTTTATAACTGCTGCACTCCACTTTCGCTGCTGTGTTCGGGATTCCGCATCGCGCTTCTCTCTTGTCTCATCATCGATTACGCTGCTCTTCCCCCTCCTCAATTCCCTAGCCTACGCGCCGACGCACGCTAGCTCGCCCACTATCGGCTACTCCTCCACCTATTGCTCCGACAGCCCACTGTGATTACTGACACACGACAACATCCGCTGGCCGGCAGCCATCTTCCTTATCCTGCAGCCGTATCTCAGGCTCTTATCTTCTCTCTCCTCTCTTCCTCTTCCTCTTTTGCTGCTTGATCATCTATAGCAATATCATCCGCCATCTTGTCATCGTTCTGCTCCTCTTCTCATGGCATTCCAGCAACCCACCCGGCAGGCCGTTCAGCGACCTCTCCGGGATGGGTCTGAAGATCGAGAGGAGAATGACATACCCACAACAGCCGTTGCTCCGCTGCCCACTGAAGAGTCGCAGACATGGGTGCTCTTCTCCCCCACCGCCGACGCGGCGACGACCTCGGGGACGGCGTCCGTCCTTG
Source organism: Hawksworthiomyces lignivorus (assembly GCA_002917075.1). Classification (NCBI taxonomy): domain Eukaryota; kingdom Fungi; phylum Ascomycota; class Sordariomycetes; order Ophiostomatales; family Ophiostomataceae; genus Hawksworthiomyces; species Hawksworthiomyces lignivorus. Next base: position 129,336 of record NTMA01000109.1, on the reverse strand, counting down.
ATTCCATTCCTACGTCATCCGAGCAGACCGCCGGCCGCTCAAGATTAAGTGACCTGGGCAGCTTGCACAGCGTTGGCCGGTCCAACTATGCAGCTTCCTCTGCCCAGTCTCCTTTTGCACGCCCCGCCAACCTCCACCTGTCCCTCCTCACATCCTCTCTCTCACACGCAAACGACAACGACAATGCTCTGATGAGCGAAGACAGCCGGCTCGAAACGGAGGACGATGCCGAGCTAGACAGTCTGGACAGCCACCTGCCTGATTTTCGCCCAACACAGGGGCAAGCGCAGATTGCGCCTCAAGGGCAGGAGCAAGAGCAGCCGTCCGCCAATATGACGGCAACGGCAGCGACGACTGTTAACCTTCCAACACACGATGGTCTGGGCTCCTTCCGGCTGGAAAATGCGGTTGGGATGAGCGCAGCCGTCCAAGAACATCTCTACGCTTTTGAGCAGTTCAACCCCCGGCGGGTGATGAAGCGACGTCGTGAGTCTCTGGATCTGGCACTGCTTCAGGCCCAAGGCGACGCTGAGCTCCTCGAGGAGATAGAGCGCACGCGGCGAATTGAAGCATGGAGATGGGAGCACAGCAGGGTTCTGCTAGAAGAGATTCAGAAGGAGACCCGCCGGCGGAGAGGGTCTGACCTGTCTTCGCGACGAAGTCGAGCGGGTCCTGCATCTGGCACAGCTGCGACCGGAGCTGCCGCAGAGACTACAGCTACGACTACAACTACGGCTGCGGCTACTTCTGAAGATGCCGTAGCAGGGGACGCGAGCGGCGACTGGCACGAGCAGGAGGAAGACGAACGGTTATTACGGCAGCTCCGGGACGCAGCGAGCGAAGAGAGAGACGAGTCAGAGGGATTCTGGTCGCGGATCACGCGCAAGTTTATTGTCGAAGTGATGGGCCTCGACGACCGCATCCTGTCTGTTCTGTTTGGGGAGACGCTGGCAGAAGACGAAGAGCAAGGCGACGAGATGGACCTCTCTTCGACGCCCCGAGCCTCCAATCCGCTGATAGCCGCCTCGACCGCGATGGATCTCGCTGGCGAAGAAGACCTCCATGACGAGGAGGCGTCGTCATGGCAGCTGCGCATGCTGGAGCGGATCGCAAAGGAGCTCGGCCTCTTTGTCCACAGCCATATGGCCGCCCACCCTGGCGCATTCTCGACATTCGTGCGCGTACAGCAGATGCCGCTGCCCTATGCTGGCCTCCCCGTCATTCCTGAGGCAGTGATGCTTTCGAGCCGCGACGCAGCCGCAGCAAGCGGCGAGCAGGAGAAGACGCGCGAGAGCCGCAGCGGAGACAAGGCTGCCGCGGAGGATGTGACGCCCACGGGGACGACGGCGTCCCTGCCACGCTTTAAGCCGACGATCTACCAGGCGCAGCCGACAGACATCCCGGGACAGGCAGCGGAAGAGGAGAGCACACCGGCGCCTGTGCCCATTCCCAGCGCAGCCGCGCATTCGACGACGACGGCTGGCGTACCGGGCGCATCGGCGACCTTCACGCAAGAGGAGTGGGAGCAGGACCTGGACATCAAGCTCGTGTTCCGCTACCTGCGGTCGCGGTTCTTCTCGAGCGCCGCATCGTCCTCGGCGAGCAGCCACGGGACCCACCACCATCGCCACCACCATCTCCTCAGCCACCACCACGGCCACCACGGGCCCGGCAGCAGCACGGCGAGCATCCAGGATGCGGCAGCCAAGGCGGCACGCGTGCGGCAGCACCACCCGCTGGTTGGGCGGGGAACGGCGCGGCAGGCAGGCGACCGGCGGCCGGTATCGGCGTACCGCAACATGAATGCGGCGGCGGGAGCAGCAGCGACGCCGTCGAGTCCGATCCTGAACATGCGCCACCCGCACGGCACGGCGTCCTGCGCAAGCCAGAGCACGCGGCGGTCGGCGCGCCGAAGCAGCGTCTCGTCGCGGCACTCGTCACGCCACTATTGGGACATTGGTGGCTCCATCGGCACGGGGTCTATGATAGCATCGGCGGGTCCAATGGGCAGCTGGGGCGACGTGTGAGACAGGCTCGCGTGACGAGGGTTAAAGAGGCGGCTAATGCGCCTAAGCTTGTGGGCGTCCCTTTAAACCCGGTTTTCTTCTTATTTTTTTAATTTCTCTTCTCCCTGCCTCTTAATTCTGGATCACATATTTCGGTGTTATGCTTGTGTTCGGGCACTGTTTCTTCTTTTCATCTTCATCTGCATTCTTGTATAATTTCTTGCATATTCTCACATTTTGCATGGTTCAATTTTCACGGCCATGGCACATCTCCTCACGTTATATAAAACGGATATACCAGATACAAAGTACATTGCATATGAACTGTCATCTAGATGCGTGCGTGGACGTTCACGCCGAGCATGAAGGCCTGGCCATCAACGTAGAAAGGTTGGTAATTGATTGGTGTACGACGCAGCTTCAGCCGCCTCACGAGAAAAAGGAGGACAAGGGTGGGTGAGAACCAAAAGAGCTACGGCAGAAAGTGCACCTTGCCAGAAAGGGAAGCGCAAGGATGAAACTTTGTTCAGAAGGATGAATATACTCGTACACGTACGACACATCTGTCGCCTGGCGACACGCAAGCAGGTTTTCTTTTTCACAGCGGATACACGAGCACGAATGCTGCCGCGCTTGGGCTCGACGCCTACGCCGCCCTCGACAAAGTCTAGGTTTATATTGCTCATACCATTCAATCTAGCGATTTACATTGACGCCGATGCTGTGACGCATTTTCGGCTCACTTCGGTCAGAACGAAAAAAAAGACCGGGAATGTCCCATATAGGTGTGCATATAGGGATGCAAAAAGGTGTAGATGATAGAAACTGCCGTCTGCCTCATCTGTGGATTGACCGTAGAGTGCTAGATATGCAGGAAAGGCGAACCTCTTTTCTTTGTTGTCTACGACGCAGAGGCGCCGACAATCATTCCACCCACCGAAGAACAAATGAAAGAAAAAAAGACGGGTTCCGCACGGAGCAGGACGAAGCAGCTGTGCCTCGTGCGTGCTTTTCCCGAAATGTATTCGTCAAGCCCAGACCAAAAAGAGGGTAGGGACAGCTCGCCCATGCAAAAAGGGAGATAGGACTCTACGGCTTCCGGCTTTCTTTTCCTACGCACATAATAGCATAAAAAGTCGTACATGTGATAGCCAGCCGGCAGGTCCGTTCGTTTAAAACAATAACAAGAAGAAAAAAAAGAAGAGAACAAAGAGCGCTCCGAGACAATAACACACACAATAACACACAAGCGCAGGTACGGGAGTTGAAAACCCCGTGTAAGTCAAAAAAAATCTTGTGTTCTGACGAATCGCGGCTCATGATTTTCGCTTGTTTGTTTGTTTACGGGGGGGGGTTTTGGATGGACGGGTGGTGGAAAAGAAGTCGTCGAGAACCGTGTCGTCCAAGCCCGTCAACGGGCCATCTCTGTCTTCCCGTTGGCTGCTTGGGGTCCTTGGGCTGGTCACGACCTGGACGGAAACGCGTGGAGCACGCGCGAAAGTGGTCCTTAAAGTGGATTCTTGCAGCGTGTGGACGTGTGAAGATGGACCTAAAACGACAGGGGTTGTTTAATTGATTTTTCTTTTTTCTTCTTCTACGTGGAGGGGGGTAGAGGCCAATGAGCCAAATATCCGACTTTTTGTTCTGAAAGATGAGTCTTGCCAGCGCCCTAGTGACACCTCCAGTCCAGTGAGAGAAGAAGGGCCTACTGCGGAAGTATTTTCATGACTTGCGGAATAGAAGCGTGCAGATCGTACGTCTGCTCTCTTCACTGATAGCATCATCTGCCTGTCTAGAGTTGTCAAAGGGCGCAGAGAGAGCGTCATTCTTGCTTCCCACCGATTCCTTTCCCTTCTACTCGGGAATCCTCTGAGAAGCGAATATACTCCCCCCGCCTTGTCCTTCTCCAATAGCACCACTTACATACGTATGACGCTCTCCATATTAGTGCGCGCTTTACAAACGCTGTCTGTTGTGTGCCTTCTCGCTGCCTGCTGCCTAGCCCGACATTGTCTATTATCTGCATGCAACGGCGTAAATGGGTGCAGCAGTGGTGCAGCAGGGTGTGTGCGGGAAAATGCATGCGGAGATAGTCCCACCGGCTTCGTTCTCTTCGTCCCCTTTCGTCTACGACATGATTACGCCGTATAATCATACTGACTTGCGGCGTACTGTTCTCGTACGTATGTCGTCTGTTCATCTCAGTTTGGCTGCACTCCCACCCACACCTCCCAGCCTTTTTTTCTCTTTGGGTGAGGGTTTGCACAGCCGTCAGATCTACCTGTCCAGCCAGCCTGTCCGCAACACCCGTTTTTATTTTATTTTATTTTATTTTATTTTTTGCGTTGTTGTTGTTTTTGCTCATTGTCGCATCTTAGCGTGTCGTTTCTTTCCAGCAGGCTGAGTCGTGCAGCTGTTGTGACTTTTTCTCGTCCACACGCACCCCCCTCTCCCTTCAAACTCACCCCTTTTCGAACGTCCTCGCCCGCCAACTAAACTCCACACACACAACTCATTGGAAGACCAGGTTTTGCCTGGCTCTAATACTCCGTGTACGAGTACTCGTATACCTCTCGCTACGCCCATTTCCCGTCCTCTTTCTTTGTTCTTTTGTTTCGTTCGACTTTCCGTCTAACCCATCCCTTCCTTCGGCAGCTAAGCATAACTAACACCTTCTCTGGCCGTGCCTCGTCTTCCCTAGCGGAGACGACGGACCCGCGTACTTCGTATGGCTCTGCCCAACACATTCGCATTGTATATTAGTACATTGTATCCCTGTACATTATATGCTTCCATAATTGCACACGATCATCTCGTAGCCTGCCATCTATATGGTATATTGCACTCGCTGGTTGTTCGCTTGTTCTGCGCAACTTGTAGCTCTGGTCGGTCGTCTCAATTGTTCGCTCCGTGGTGGTGACATCGTCCGTGCTGTGTATGTTTAGCTTCATCTGCGCTCTTACACCATCTCTGCGCTTTTGCATCTTCTCCGGCACACCCACATCATTCCCCATTCTCCTGCAGCTTGCCATCCTCCTTCCACCTCTCGCTGATAACCCCCCTCCCCCTCCACCCCCCCTTCACCCTTCACCCTTCACTCTCTGCCCTCTCTCTTCAAGCAGTTCTGCTTCGCTCTCTTTCTCTCACCCCCCAGTACCTGCTTTCTGCAAGCCCTCCCTCCCTCATCAGAATTCTCCAATTGCTTCTGCCGTGCCTTACCTCTCTCGTCCATTTTTCTCTCATTTTATTTTTATTTTCTGCACCTTTTCTTTTCCTGGGTCTTAGTGCTAGTCCCCCGGTCACTTGCGTCAAACCCGCACAGGCGCTCCTCGTCAACCTAAACTCGTCATCTTTCTTTTCCTCACTCTTCTCTTTTTTGCTTTCTTCCTTCTTCCCCATCTTTCTTCAGCTTTCTCTTCTAGACCGACGACTGCGAACGAACGCCTTATTTTTCACAGATTTTGTGAACAATCGACAGCTGCCTCTTTACTTTTTTGGCCCGCTTACATCTTTATACGTCCATATATAAATTGCACGACCTCGTCCTCTTTTTCTCGCCCCCTCCCTCCCCGACCTCGTCCCGACGGCTCTTGTCCTCCGGCTCCTTTGCTCACCTCTTCTCATGACCGGACCAGCCTAGTCAGTCTTTCTGTTCTGCTTGAATGCCTCAGGATATTTTCTCTTACCTCGCTGCTCTTGATTTCTTTTTGCACTTCATGTCTGCATTCTTGTAGTTGGCCATGTCCATGCAGTCCTTGGGTCCCTCTTCCCTCGACCTCTTCGGGCCTCCCCTTTGCCGGCCATATATCACAATCTTCCATATTTTGGTTTCTTGCTTGGCCTCTTGAATTGACCGTTTCTCTCATCATCCGCAGTGCGATGCCCTCATTCGACAAGTTTTTGTGAGCTTCCTTGAAGCTTCGTTTTCAACCGAAACCCGGAACAACTATTTCTCAACAAGAACTGCCTATTATCGTGTTCCCCGGCTCCGATCCGCTCCCCCCCCCCTCTCCTGCAGGATTATAGGAGAAGTGGCACAAAACCTCCCAGTGCCCAGTCCTGGCTCTCTCTCTCTCTCTACTGCTTTCTGGACTTCCGGTCTAGCCGTCTGCCGGGCCACTTGGATTTAGGCAACCGTCCTCCCCCGCCTTGACCCCCCCTTTTCATTTCAAAAGGGCACTCTTCCCGGAGATGACCTCCGCCGGAGCTGTCCATGGCTGCGCTTTCCTTCGATGCCGCCGCTGCCGCCGCCGCCTTATCGTCCAATGAGAACTCCAATGACACATCCTTCGTCTTCGACATATACGACGACGGACATGGCGCTGCCGCCGTCGGTGGCACCACCTTGTCGTTGCCCAATGCCCCCCCGCCCTCCCTCCCGGGCGGCCCGTGCAACTTTGTCGACCTGACCCATGGATCCAGCGGAGCCCAGTGCGGCTGCCGCCGCTTCTGGAGCAGGACCAGCGTGGCCGGCACGCCCGTCGCCGCCAGCTTTGGTTTCAATACGGGCAATGCGAGCAGCAGCGCGGATTTCGATGCCAGCCAGGCCAGCTGGTGCATGTGCTCCCACCATGCCTGCTTCCACGACCAAGTCCCGCCCGCACCCCCGCCAAGTGGCGTCCCATCAGAACAGCAGTCGTCCTCTCTCTTCACCTCGGCTGTCGTTGCTACCGCCTCTGCCGCTGCCGCAGGAGTTCACACTACTACACAAGGAGGGGCAGCGCTGCCGTCGCCGGTCATACTGCTCGGCCAGGAGAACGAACGGCCGCGGCCCAGCCGGGCCCCCCTCAGTCCGGTCCAGGATCCTGCAGCTTACCAAGTACTGTCTGACAGGGACATGGGCCAAGAAAACTTGGACACCACCAATATCCTGAACCTATCTTTTGACTTCCCGGCTGGCATGCCTACCGCCCTTGACTCTTCCTTTTCTAATTTCTTCATTGACGCGGGGGATGCTCAGCACGATGCAGCTGCCGCCCCTGCCGTACCAGCCCCCCCAGCTGCTCCCTCCGCATGCACCTCGGTCATCGGCCCTGTGACGGACGGGTCCATTCCTGACACGATGAGCTGGGGTCACTATGACATGTCAGCAAAAGACGCACTTGTTTCGCTCCCTCCTTCCGTCGTCCCCTCCCAAGGCGCTACAGGCCTGTTGCCGCCATCCCAACGGGCACCCTCAACAGTTTCCTCTACTAGCCAGAGGAGATACCTCCGACCCTTTGCGGGCAAGGGCCTCCACACTCTTACGCATGCAGCCTCTACCTCGTCTCTTCTAAAATCTCTGCCGCCACCTCCTGAGCATGAAGTCGCTCCGGCCCGGACCCCTGACAGGGAACCAGCAGCAGACGCGGAAGATGAGACGCAAGAAGCAAGTCCACGAACCAACGTGTCTTCGGCCGGCCCGCTGTCCTCGCTGCGAGCCTCGGCTGATCGCCGTGCCGCATACGACAGCCTGTCAAGCGCCATGCAAGCCCACGAGATGCGTCTCGAGAAGCTCGAGAACCCGTCGTTTTCGTTCTTTCCGGGCCATGAGGAGTGCCAGGACAAGCACGACCACATCGACATGCGCGTGACCGAGATCGAGTCGCGCATGGAAGAGGTCGAGAAGCGGCTCAACAACGACGAAGCTAGCACCGTCGGCGGCGGCAGCATCATTTTTACTAGGCGCCGCCTCGTCGGCCGCGACGACGACGCCACTACTGCCAGCGTCGTCTCCATGGCCACGGACGCCACGACGAGCATCGCCAGCCGCGTGTCTGCCGCCGCCGAGTCTGCCGCCGCCGCGAGGTCGCTGTCCACCGCCGAGCGCAACGACATCTTCAGCCAGCTGCAGTCTCTGCAGGCGCAGGTCAGCTTGCTGAAATCCGCGTCGCTGCCGTCGTACAGCAGCCCCTGGGAGCTGGAGGTTGTTTTTCTGCCGTTTCCCCTCAAGGGCATCTGGGTGGAGGCGAGCCAGTTCCCGACGACGACCGCGGTGGCCGCGGCCGCTGCTGCCCAACGGCGTCAGTCGGGCAGCGGTGGGGACACCCACAACAACAACAACGACGATGAGTGGACGCAGATGCCCAATACGCTGAGCCGCCAGACCCCAGACCCGCAGTCCCCTGGGGTGTGGGCGGCGGCTGGCGACTGGCCAGATGCCTCCGCGGCTGCCTCCCCCTCCTCGGACGCCCCCAGGCTGCTGCCGCGGGCCTGCGCGCCGGGCCGCGTCATCGACAACCGGCTCAAGAGCCGCGGCCTCGTCAAGACCCTGCTGGTGCGGGGCGCCGACGCGCGCAGTCTGCAGCTCGCCATGGCGAGCGCCTTTGGCCACATCTTCCAGATCATGGCGGCGTCTCCCTCGCGGTCGGCTTCCACGCAGAGGCAGCGCCAGTCGGCCGGCCACAGCACGGCGTCCTCCGCTGCGGAGGCGCTGCAGGCGCAGTTTCTGGGCCTGCAGCAGCCGTGGGTGCCGCTGCGCAAGATCCACAAGGACTCGCGCCTGCGCTTTCTCACCCGCGCCGAGGTGCTCACGCCCACGACGTGGGATGCCGCCTTTCTCATGTCCAGCGTCGTCATGAAGGCGTCGGGCACCCAGCGCCTGTTTGTCACGCAGCCCGACGCCTATCTGCAGGACCGGCACGCGTACAAGTGCGGCTGGTCGTGGCAGCGCCTGCGCGGGCTCAGCCGCGTCACCGAAGGGGGGGCTGCTGCAGACAGCAGTCTAGGCAGCAGCCGCACCAGCGGCAGCCGCGCTTCGTCCGTGAGCGCCGAAGCAGCCGAGCCCTGCTGGGCCTGGGACAGCAAGCTGGACGAGCCCCCCGCCGCGTCCTCGCCTTCGCTCTCCAGCCAGGACCAGCTGTCCCTCCCGCCCTTCAGCCGGGGCACCACGCCTCTGAGCGCCATCCGCCCGGCCCGCCCTCACTCGCTGGCCCATCCGCGAACCGCTCCAGCACCCAATGGCCCCGTTCCAGTGTCGACGTCGCGCTCCTCGTTTGGCGTCGTGTCTAGCTCCACGCAGCAGTTCTACACGGCGGGCCAGTCGCCGATGCAGCAGCCTACCGTTCCCACGACTTCCATTACTCTGCGCCGGTCGCTGTCGCCCTTTTTCTCGACATCGTCTTCGCGGCCTCGCCCCTCGTCGTCGTCGGCTGCCCGCCCCCCGCCGCTGCGCATGACCTCCATGCCAGCCCCGCCGTCGCACGGGTACAGGCACTCGCCTAAGATGATGGCGCTGTCTTCGCCCACAGGCGCGCACGCGGTGGCGGCGGCGGGCAAGCGCCGTGTGCAGTCGGCCGGCCAGCACGCGCAGCCTGCTGCTGCGTCTTCTTCGCACCACCACCACCACTACCACCAGCGGCACAGCTCTGTGGCGCCCCACGAGCGCCGCTCGTCGCCGTTTGTGACGCGCCCCAGCCCCCGCACTGCGACGCTGCCGTCGCCTACGTTCGCGGCGCATGCGAGCAGCAAGAACGCCGCCGTGGTCGCTGGCGGCGTCAGCAAGCGCCGCCGCCGCATGACCTCGCCGGGCGTGTTCTGGCCGCGCAACACGCCGCGCCGCAGCATGAGCCGCAGCCCCAGCATCCCGCCGGCTGCGCCGATCGCGGCCTGGGTCGTCGCCGACCAGCCCGCGGCCCGCGGCACTACGCCGTTCTGCTACGCCACGCCGTACAGCAACGCGCCCGTGCCCGACCCGCCGCACTCCTCGTCGCTGTCTGCGCGCCAGCTCCGGCGCCAGGGCAGCCGCGGTCCTGCGTCGTCGATGATGGCGGAGCAGTACGGCGGCTGCGGCGACGACGACGGCGTCGGCTACTACGACGACCAGGACATGCTCGGCTACGACAGCGGGGACGGGGACGACTTTGACTATCCCATGACCCAGGACGACGACGAGGAAAGCAGCTCCGTCATCGAAGTGTACGAAGACGAAGCCGAAGCCGACGACCTGCGCCAGATGGGCGGCGGCACGCGATCCGGGAACCGGGGAGAAGAGGCGAGCTCCTCTCTAGAGCAACAGCAGCAGCACAACCAGCTGCTCCCTGAAGACGAGCCGTGGCCGGGGATCGAGACCGACGACAACAGCAGTGGGAGCGACCCCAGCCAGAACCAGGGCCACGACGGCCAAAACCGCCTCTTCCACGACCACGACCACGACCACGACCGCGACGAAGAAATGTCGGATAGCGAAAACATGGACCCGCTGTCGTTCGAGGCCGACATGGACGGCATGGACGAGATCGAGAGCGACGACAACCACGGGAGCGACCACGCCTCCCAGCGCTCCGACCTCAGCAGCCAGCCGAGCGAGTACCCCAGCACGCGCCAGGCGTGGGCGGCGGCGTCGCAGTCGGGGGCGGCGGCCAGCACCTGTGTGGTCGGCGCCGGCGGCGCCCATCATGTGCCCAGGGCTAAGTCGCGAGACGACTTTGCCGGCCTGTCGTACTATGGCCGCCGCTACAAAGAAGACGGCGCGGCCGGTGACGACAATGATGACGATTCAGGGATCGACTTCAAGATCCACGAGGATGGCGATGCAGGCTTTGAAGAACTGCCGAGGCAGTAAAAAAAAAAAACTCCAACGTTTCTCAAGAGAAACAAAACGCTCATTTTGAATAGCCCATTTCCTTTGTCCACCATTTTTCCCACGTTTTCTTTTTTCTTTTTTCTTTTTTTTGTTTTTTTTTTTGTTTGGATATACATGGTAGCCGGCGTTTCACTGGCTATGGGATGAGGTACGGGTTTGGTCTGCAGCGTTGGGCAGCGAGTGCTTTTACTTTGGCGTTTTGTCGTTCTATGGGAGGGTACGGGAGGGGAGGCAGCTATATTAAAAAAATACTTTGGATATGGCACTCTTCTGTATTTATGTACGTTATTGTCGATGATTTTACGTTCTATATCTTGGGGTTCTACTTTCTGGTATAGATGGGCATCGTCGTCGGTCATGCTAATATATATATATATATACGTGAGCGGAAAAGCACCAAACTAAAAGGACGCTGCCGCACTCATCATCTCTCGACTCTACAGCTTAGATGGTTTTAATACAAAGCAATGATGAAACAATCTTTCCTATCAAAGTGATTCCATGTTCTCTTACCATCAGCTACCTCTCTGCTCCCCTATTCAAACCACTGCTCGTGCAGCGTCCGCAGGTCGACCTTTCCGAGCTCCTGCAGGTACGACGTCAACGACTCGGCGCCGCCGATCTCCTCCCGCCGCGTCCATCCGTTGCCGAAGTAGTGGTAGCGGTTGCGCTGCGCCGAGGCGTGGAGCGGCCGCTCGAACTCAAAGTCCTCCCACCGCGGCTCGAGACACGCCTGGATCCGGTGGTGGCCCGAGCCCGGCCACCACACCAGCGCGCGACCGCCTGCGCCTGGTGGGGGAGGATTGGCTTCGCTAGGAGGAGGAGGGATGGCCTTCTTCTCGTCTGAGCCGGCTCCATTGAGCTGCTCAATCTGCTCGCCATTCGGCTGGCTGCTCGCCTGCGTCGCCTGCTCGGTACTCTGCTCTGCACTCTGCTCGGTTGGCAGCTCAGCTGCTTGCTCGACTGGCTTCTCGGTCGCCTCTTTGGTCGCCTCCGTCGCCTCCTCGGTCGCTTTGTCGGCTGTCTTGTCGGCTGCCTTCTCGGCTGCCTGCGCGGCCGGCTGTTTTCTCGGCGGGGCCGGCGGGGCCTTGAGCCAGGAGCTGCAGGGGTCGGTGACGACCTTGTCCTGGAAGAAGCCGAGGCAGTAGGCGTTGAATTCGTCGACGGCGTCGGACCGCGGGACCAGCGAGCGGTACTGCTGCAGCTGCATCTTGCGGAGGACCTTTGCGATGTAGGTGGCGGACAGCTCGCACTGGAGGGGGATGGAGCCGCCGTTGCCGTTGCTCTGGGCCTGCAGGACGAAGAAGTAGTTGGGCATGTCGGGGGCCATGACGCCAAAGTAGGTGGCGGGGTAGCCGGGGACGCCGTCGGGGGCCCAGTCGGCGTGCAGGTCGGCGCCGCCGCGGCCGACGGTGGGAAAGTAGGGGACGTAGCCGTTGTGGAAGCCGGTGGCGGCGACGACGACGTCGACGGGGCGCTCGACGCCGTCGGCGGTGACGAGCCCCGCGGCGGTGGCGCGGGCCAGCGGGGCCTCCTCGCCGACGTAGGTGACGCGGCCGTCGGCGCGCGTGATGGCCTCGAGGTAGCCCGGGGCGGGCGTCAGGCGCTTGCAGCCGGGCGCAAAGTCGGCGGGCACGAGGCGGGCCAGCCACTCGGCGCTGCCGCCGACGCGCGCGCGCATCGTCTCGACGCAGGCGCGGCGCAGCGCCTCGTTGGCCGGGTGCCCGCGCACGTTGCGCTGGAACTTGCCGTGCAGGCCGGCCTCGAGCGTGCGGCGGTACGCCAGGTAGCCCGCCGGGTCGTCGGCGAACGCGGCCTGCTCCGCCGCCGAGTACTGGTGCGCCCCAGGGTTGGCCGCCGTCGCCGGCGCCAGGTGCGCCGCAAACGCCGGCGCGATCCACACGCGCGACCGCACGTAGTGGTCCACGTGCGCGGCGCGCTCCACCAGGTGCGGCAGGATCTGCTGGCCCGAAGCTCCGTTGCCGATCACGGCCACGCGCTTGCCCGCGAGAGGGTCTGGCCGCCCGTCGTCGCCGCTTGGCGGGTCCAGCGCCGGATCCCAGTCGCCCGTGTGCACCACCTTGCCCTGGAAGGTCGTCAGCAGGCCCGGCACGTCGGGCATCTTGGGCTGGCAGAGGCGGCCCTGGGCGTTGATGAAGAACGGCGTCGTCTCGTGAGCGACGGCACCCGTCGCCAGGTCCTTGACCTCGAGGTCCCACACGGCGTCGCCGGCCATCCAGACCGCCCGCAGCACCTCCTGCCGCAGGCGGATATGCGGCCGCAGGCCGTAGTCGTCGACCAGCTTGTCATAGTAGTCGCGGATTTCGGGGCCGCGCGAGTAGTACTCGGACCATCGAGGGTTTGGCGCAAAGGTGGGTTCTTTAAATTTGGGTTTTATGTTAAGTTTTTTTTTTAGCACGCATACACTATGACAAAAAAGAGACTCGGTAGAGTTTCTGTCGTGGTTCGTAACCAAACTTACGGTAACAGTGCGAGGGAACGTCACACCGCACGCCTGGGTATATATTGGCGGCCCAAGTGCCTCCCTGAACAGTCGTTTATTTAGCGAAGAAAAAGAGAGTGAGACGAAAGAAAGAAAGATTCCACCAGAGTCATGCAGAAAAGGGTATTCCAGATCAAAATCAAAAATGGTTTCTTACAACACGATCTCTCTTATCAAGGATGGTGTAAGAGACGTTCGGGACTTTGCTAGACAGCAAGATGGCTGTGATAATGCCGGCAAGGCCAGCGCCAACAATAACGACCTATTCTGGGTTAGAAGAGAGGGGAGGTCATGATTTTATGCAGCCTGTCCGGTCAGATGCAAAGCATGAGATCGCACCTTGATCGGAGGATGAGGGTCCAAGGGGTAATCGTCTGGCACAAACAAGCTTGGATCCAGTGGCTCGGGACGGCCAGAGGGCCCGATACTGCCCATAGCTGAAGAATAAGACGGATGATGCTAATGTCTTATTCTGGCCTGGCTATCTGTATTTTTCCTTCTTCTTCTTTCTCCTTTCTTTTCAAGATCTTCTAGGACCAGTACATGCAACAAGCTCTTCTTCGTCAACACACCATGCCCTTTTTTATTCCCACACGCGCAATGATAGATGAGTATTTATATAACTGTTCTTTCTGCTTGCAAAAGAAAGAGAGAGCCAAGGTGAGGCGACGAGAAGATCACGACACTCTCGGAAACAAGAGGGTTTTTCAGATACAAAAGCTTCCAATCCTTCCTACATCCGCCGGTCCCATTCTGGGCTGATACCACGCTTGGGACCGTTGGACTTTGGCCGATATCTAGTCTTAAGCATATCTGTCGGCACATGTTCTCCGTCTTGGTGCTTGACTTGTTCCCTAGGATTCGCTTGAGGGCCTTCATGGGTTGCTCTCTTTTCTGCCCTTCGCTTCTCTTAGCGTGTACGACCCGTGCCGGACTAACACTGGCCAGGCCAAGAAAGGATGGTTGTCACGACTAGTTTGGCGGAAATATGGCGAGGAAGAATAGAGCCTGATCGCCTCTCTACGGGAGCATGTACGCTGGTAGTGAGATTTGCTCGAAGCTGTGTGGCTCCATAGGCTGTCATTGTCGGACGCACCACCCCGACTCGACAGTCGGTCCCATGAGACGCACATGCGATCTATCATGATGAAGACAACCCAAACGTACACAGTACGCAAGCGACAGTAACATACAGCATACAGACGGTCGGGCTCGCGATTTGTGGAGACCCCTTGTCGAGGGAGCTGCTCTGCCTGGGGAGGAGGGTTGGGACACTGCTTACGAAACGAAAGGGGATTCGACGAACATCCTTCGTGAAAGGACTTTTGTGAAGCCCTAGGGATTTATGAAAAGAACATGTACATACATACATACTTTGTGAAGATTGCTTGTGAAGGGTATTTTTTCGGAGGACACCCTCACGCAGGTCGCTCGCCTTTCACACGCACTGCCGGCCGAGCCTGCTAGCGACCGATGGCGACATGTCACATAAGCAGCATGACTATCTGATTGGGGATTATGACGGGATGGGTGTCCACCGCAACCCAATATTCCTGAAGCGGCAACCTAGTCGTGAAGGGCGTTCCCTCAGCTTTTGCCGTGAGCCGGAACGCCGTCTCTGTTGCATTCTGTCTGGTCAATGGCCAGCTTCGAGTCTCTTCCCTCTTGTTTCCCAGATACCGCTGCTATCTCGTGCCCGTGCTCCAGCCCAGAGGGCAAAAAGAACAAAAAGGAAAAAGAAAGCAAAGAGTCAGCGGAGCTATGGTTGCACTGCATGGATGCAACAGGAGGGACTCCCCGTACGCTAGCAACCGCATGTCCATACCGTGTTTGGTCTTCCAGGCCCCACAAAACCGCCAAATTCGTACTTATCCGCCATTCTTGTCACATTCATCCCACTCAATTTGCACATCTCATCCACCAAGAAACCACCGCTGCACCCTGCTTTCTCGCCTCTTCTGGGCTCAAGTGGCTGCTCGAAGCCTGTCACTTCTCCATATCTCATTACAAAATTTCGTTTTTCGTGAGCCTGCAGGGTGGTGGAGGGGGGACAAAGGGGGGGTCAGAGTGAAAAAGTGCAGGCATCAGTCAATATTGTGATACGAAGAAAAAACTGATGATTCTCTTTTTGTGAGCAGGCAAAGCCTTGCTCAGCACCAAGCAAACCAGCAGAAAGCAGCAGCGCCGGCAGCAGACATCAGCAGCACGGGCGGCAGCGGCAGCAGCAGGGGAGCTCCCAACCTCACCGCTGGGGTACCGCCACATGGCTGCGTCTGCGAATTCATGATGAGCATATAAGAAGAACGCTGGCGGAGCCAATGCCAACAAAAGATCTACAAAGGAGAGGCATCTCACATCTCCGCCATTGCTACGATACCCAAGCTGTTGGTACGTAGGAATCAGAGTTCGTTCCTGTCCGAGCAGCCAAGCAGAGCCTTACCTGGCTCTCACCTCTGGACTGCTCCGTCTTACCATTTTCTCTCTTCTCTCCCACCCTCTCACAATCACACACAAACACACACTCTCTCACTCTGAGGTTCTGAGGTGGTTTCCTTCCTCCACTGCACATCCTCCCTCGGAAAATCCCTCGCCAAAAAAAAAGGAAAAAAAGAACAGAAAAATCATGGCGGACGAGGCCAAGACGGGCGATCTCAAGTCCCACTCGGTGCCCGTGACAGACGACGCGCAGTCGCTGTCCGACCGTGCCGCAGCAGTGGGGACGCAGGAGCAGGGCGACAATGGCGTGGTGGTGCCGCGCACGTTTCGCCAGCGGGCGGCCGCGGTGATCTGGGACACGTTCGACAAGTCGCCCGAGGACCGACGCCTGATTGCGAAGCTCGACTGGTTCATCCTCAGCTACGTGTGCGTTGCGTACTTTGTCAAGTACCTAGACCAGACCAATGTGAGTTGAAGACCGACTTCTGTCCTTTTTCTTTTTTTCTTTTTCTTTTTTTTTTTCTTTTTTTTCTCTCTTTATCTTTTCTGTTTCTCCGTCTTATCCGCGCATTGCCATTTGGCAATGCGTGTGTGCAAGTCGGTCGACCGGTTTTTTCGCTCTCGGCTGACCTCCCCCCCCCAGGTCTCCAATGCCTACGTCTCCGGCATGAAGGAGGACCTGCACATGTCGGGCAACGACCTCAACTACCTGACGACGTACTGGACCATCGGCTACATCCTGGGGCAGGTGCCGTCGCAGATCATCATGACGCGGGTGCCGCCGTCGGTGTGGCTGCCGTCGCTCGAGTTTGTGTGGAGCGCGCTGGTGATGGGCATGGCCGGGGCCAAGAACCTCAAGACGGTGTACGTGCTGCGCTTCTTCATCGGGCTGCTGGAGGCGTCGGCGTACCCGGGCATCATGACGCTGCTGGGCAACTGGTACCTGCCCGAGGAGCTGGCCAAGCGCTCGTGCATCTACCAGGCGTCGTCGAGCGTGGCCCAGATGTTCAGCGGCTACCTGCAGGCGGGCCTGTACGCGCACATGAACGGCGTGCACGGGCTGTCGGCGTGGCGGTGGCTGTTCTTGTTCGACGGCATCATCGGCATCCCCATCTCGCTGTACGGCTTCTTCGCCATCCCCAACAGCCCGACGACGACGCGGGCGCCCTGGCTCAAGCCGCACGAGAAGGCCCGCGCCATCGAGCGCATGGCCGCCATCGGCCGCAAGCCGGCGCTGCGCGTGACGGCGCGCACGCTCGTCAACCTGTTCCGCGAGTGGCCCGTGTACCTGTTCACGCTGTCGTTTGTGTGCTACATCCAGGCCACGCGCGTCTACTCGTACTTTAACGTCTGGCTCAAGGCCACCGGCCGCTACTCGGTCGAGCAGGTCAACGACATCCCCACGGCCGGCTTCGGCCTGCTCGTCGGCTGCACGCTCATCTTTGCGTGGACCAGCGACGCCCTGCAGATGCGCTGGCCCATCATCGTCACGGGCGCCTCGCTGTCGCTCATCGGCGCCATCGTCCTCGCCGTCTCTGTCAAGCCCGAGGGCAACATCGCCGCCATCATCGCCGGCTTCCTGCTCACCTACCTGACCACCGGCACCGCCGGCATCTACATGACCTACATCACCGAGGTGCTCAGCTACAACTACGTCCACCGCGCCGTCGTCATCGCCCTGGCCGACACCGTCGCCTACGTCTTCGTCGCCTGGCTGCCCCTGATCATCTTCAACACGGGCGAGGCCCCCTACTTCCACATCGGCTACAAGCTGACGGCCATGTTCCTGGCGCTGCAGATCATCTTCATCGTCATGGTACCGTACGCGCACAAGCGCTTCCCCGTGGGCAAGTACGAGGCTGAGGAACAGGCGGCCGCCGCCGCCGAGGAGGAGAAGAAGCGGGCTTCCGAGCCTGCGCCCGAGATGCAGGTCGTGGCAGCCTGAAGAAAAAAAAAAAAAAAAAAAAGAGCACTAAAGAGAGCCCTTTTTTTTCTGGTCTGCTCTTCGACATGAGAATAAGCGATTTAGATTGCGTACTGCAATCTGCATCCACTCCCCCTCTGTCTCCTACAGAATAATTAATGAGCGTTCTTTGCACTTGAACCCAAGCGAAATTGATACCACGCGAAATATTTTTACGTTTTGTTCTTGCTATTCACTACGATAAATTGCTAAGCCTACCGTCCACTATTCTCGTAGCTACTTTCTATAGAACGTATTCGTAGGCTTCCTCGCAACTCGTCCCCGACAGACTGGAAGCGAGACAAGGGATCGGCTGCCTCCGCTGCCCACAAAACACACCGAACACGTGTGTATTGCTCGTACGTACATAGCCCCGAACACACGAATTTATCTCCTTGCAGCGCATCAATTTCTCGCTCAGGCGTTCCACAGCTTACCAATCTGCTTGCCTGAGAGGCTGCTCCATACGGAGCACAGCCGCCAGGATGTTTTTCTTTTCGAGGCCTCACCGCTATAACGCCCCCGTGCTATCAAGGCGTCGAATGTGCGGGCGACTACTTATTGGCACACCTGGCTCACCTGGCTGCTCGTATACTAATTAGGGCCCTTGTCGCTATTGCATCCAAACTGAGGGGGGCACCCGGAAGGCAAATAATGGGTCTCCAGGGCAGGGTAGTAGCAGTCATCGGCAGTGAAAACAACAATCACGGCAACCTTGCCTCTTCTAGCAATCCGTTTCGCGACCTGACGACGTAAGACGCATGCTCTATTCAAGGATCTCATAAAAAAAAGGGGGGCCAACCAGATGTTTTTGATCCGGGGCGTAGACGATTCAGCAGAAGAAACAAGATTGAAACCAAAACAAAAAATATAAAGTAGAAATGATATGTGAGAAATAAGGAACGAAAGAACCGGGAAAGAAATGTAAGAAAATAGAGAAAAGAGAGAAAAGAGAAAGCAGCTCGTCAGATGCTTTTGAAGCGCAACTTGCCCACTCTGTAAATGACATGAGAAACAAGAGAGAACAACGAGGGCGCCACACACACACACACACATACGGAGCACACATGCACCCACATACACACGCACACACCCAAATACACAAACACACCAGAGAGGGATGGGGACACAGAGAGAGAGAGAGAGAGAGAGAGAGAGAGAGCCAGCGAGAGAAAGAAGTAAAACGTAAGAGAACCAGACGGGAGGAAGACGATGAGCAATGCGGACTTTATTGCCAGCTAAGCCGCAGCGACAGATGGGGAGAGACGAAGGATTCTCGGATGAGAGAATTCTTCATTGGCAAATAGAGACGGAAGCTCGGGATTAGAAAGAACACGAAAGCGAGAAAACAGAGAGAAGCGCGCGAAACGAAAGTTGAAAAAGTGCGACAGATGAGAAAAGCGGCGAAGAGAAGGACAGGAACAGGCTGGAAGAGAGACAGGGAAAGGGAATTTTGTATGAAGCAATGAAGCAATTGGAGGATTGGCGCAATCAGCGTGAAAGATGGCGACAGATAACGCATCGCATACTGCAGAGAGAATTGGCTGGGGGCCCGCCATTTTGCCAGCGTTTCCACCATTTCCACCATCTCCACCATTTCACCATTTCCATCAATTCCACTCAAGCACTCATATTTTCCCTTTCGCTGCCAATAACCTCTACCGGACATAAAGGCGGGGTATTTCCCGGACGCCAATCCCAGAAACCCGGGAAACTGCAACTGACAGAACTACCACAACTGCCACAACTGCCACAACTGCCATAACTGCTGCCAAAAGCCGTTATTAAATCTGTCAGAGCTGCCAAAACCCGCAAGAACGACCAGCGAACCGAGAGAGAGCGATAGAGAGAGAGCGATAGAGAGAGAGAGAGAGAGAGAGAGAGACAGAGAGACAGAGAGACGGAGAGACGGAGAGAGTGGGACGACCTGCCAGGTCCCCAGGGTCTGAACTAATTAGGTAGCCAGCGAGCGAGCCCTGCGAGCCCTTGCCGCCACAAACCAAACTTTGTGCTCAGCAGAGAGCAAGGGCGACTGAGCGGCTGACGGATTCCCCGACCAGCTGGGATTAACTACTGATTGCTTGCTTTTTGCCTGCTTTGACATCGTGGCTGGCCTGGTCCCTTCTCTAAAGTAGCACGTTGCAGCTGCCTCCTCGAAACAAGCAAGCCAAAGAAACCCACTCCTCTCTGTACGAAGTACATACTTCGTACTCCATAAGCCTACTCCATACATCTGTGCAATTCCTCTTCCCTTCCCTCCCACCCCCCCCAGTCACTTTAAGCTCCTCTCTATCGCCCCCAAATCCCGCCCCAACTCGCCTAATTTTTTAGATCAAAATCGTCCAAATTCAGCAGAATCCTAACTACCAAGAAAAAAGAAAGGAAGAAAAAAAAAAGAAGAAAAAAAAAAGAAGGCTCGCCGAAATCCTCCAACGCGCAGCCCCTAGTTCGGGCTGCCGGTAGTCAGATAGCCGTACCTAGATCTCGTTCCACTCGGATACTGCTGCATATCCGCCGTCGATCCTGCTCCCCATTGCATTTGCATATGCCCCTGTATTCTTGACCTCACTCTCATTTTCACTCTCACTCTCCCCCCGTCCAAGATCCCCCTAGCTGTCTGGGAGGAGGGAGAGGCAAGAACAGTTGCTCCAAATGGACAAACCGAGCAGCAGTGGAGGTGCTGCCGGCGGCGGCGGCGGAGGAGGAGGTGCTTCCTTTCATCGATTTCGCATTGAGAAGCCATCAGCAGCAGCCTCGCGGCGATCAGTGTCGGGAGCCGGTCGAGGAGGCGCCGGAGGGAGCGCAGGGAGTGGAGTTGTTCGGGCTATCCGAGAGGCCAGCGAAGCCCGTGACGTTTTCGGAGATGGAGAGAGAGATGCTGAGGGCGGCAGCGGGGCAGCCACCGGCAGCAGCGGCGGCGGAGGCAGTGGTGGAGAAGCCCGTGACAGTCGCGGAGGAACGGCCGTCTACGCCTGCCTCCGGTGTCGAAATTCCAAGAAGAAATGCGACCGCCAGCTGCCCGAGTGCGCTGCATGTAAGCGCCTCGGCGCCAGCTGCTTCTTCCCCTCGCCCGTCGCCAGCAATGCCACCCAGGCCGCGGCGACGCTGCGGGCGCGTGTGCAGTGGCTGTCGAATTTTGTGGACTCACTGCTGCCCATTGGGTCAGCGCCCGTCTCTTGCTTTGACACAGGCGTGGACCTTCACTCGCTGGCGAACTTCGCCGGCCCATCCCCGCAGTCCATCCAGTCCATCTCGTCACATACGGGCGGCCCGGCGGGGGGCCCGAGAGGACCAGGTACAGTAGACGACTACGACATGGAAGACGGAAGCAGCGTCATTACGGCTGCGGCCGCCCCTTCCGCCATCCACCAAGAGCCGACGCCGCCGAGCCTCGGCCTGCCAGAACCCCCCAGCGCCGGCGGCCACCAGGTGGCCGCATCCGTCGTGTCTACCTCGAGCCGCCCGCCGCGCTACATCCTCTCCGAAGCCCTGAGCATCAAGACCAAATTCCCCTCCGTCCGCTCCATGGCCCCGGGCTGCGACCGCGCGCGCCTCGTGCGCTCCTACTTCCGCCACATGCACCGCTCGTATCCCTTCCTCTACGAGACCAAGGTCGTCGAAGAGTCCGACTCCCACGTCGGCCGCACCCTCTACGACGAAGGCTTCGAGATCAACCTGACCTCGGCGCGCCTCTTCCTGGTCATGGTCCTGGGCCTCGAGTGCATCGGCCGCTTCGGCATCTACACCCAGGGCAGCGGCGGCAGCATCAGCCGCGCCAACGTCCACATCCACAACACCCAGGAAGAGTCTCTGACGCACGTCCGCGTCCCCTTCCAGGACATCGTGCAGGTCTGTCTGAGCAACCGCTGCGTGCAGTCCGTCGAGGTCCTGCTGCTGCTCACCCTGTGGTCGCTGTTCGACCCGGACGGCTGGTCGCCGTGGGTCCTGATCGGCATCCTCGGCCGCGAGTCCGTGCTGCTGGGCCTCAACCGCAAGCGCCCGCCCGGCTCCCGCCTGCCGCTGCTGGAGATGGAGTTCCGCCACCGCCTCTTCTGGAGCATCTTCTCGCTCGACCGCCTGGTCTCGACCATCTTCGGGCTGTCGCTGGCCGTCCAGGACTACGACTCAAATCTGCCGCTGCCGGCGGTCACCACGGAGGAGTTTGCCGCCTCCGAGCAGGACGAACACATTAACACCCTGCAGATCGCGCGCCAGGCCATCGCCCTGCGGGACATCGAGGGCCGGTGTCTCTCGCTCGTGCACCTGGGCAGCGGCAGCGGCGGCGGGAGCCAGGCCACCCTCGCCGAGTCGCCCGCCTACCAGCAGCACCAGTACCACCGCTACTACCAGCACCTGCTGCCGAGCCTGCGCGAGCGCCGCGCCATGATCGATGAGCTCCGCGTCGCCGCCGACAACTGGTACGCCCAGGGCTGCCTGCTGGCGCGCCGCGAGGTCCACGGCGCCGTCCACTTCCACAACACCATCACCTGGCTCAACACCAACTACCACGGCATCCTCATGCTGCTGTACTGCCCGTCCCTGTTCAACTCGGGGCCCTGCGGCTTGCAGGACGACGACCTGCTCGACCTGCACCGCACCCTGCGCAAGTACGTCACGAGCGCCCACGCCCAGTTCGTCGACCGCCAGCTGGCCCTCAACTGGACCACCCTCAGCCGCTTGCTGCTGGTGTGCCGCATCCTGCTGCACTGCTACTTCAACTACTCGTGCCCCTTTATCCACATCAATCCCTACACCGGCGCCAGCCGCCGCACCAAAGTCCGCGGCACCCGCGGCGGCACCGGCAGCGGCATGGACGACGACGCCGCCGCCGCCGCCGCTGCTGGAGGAGGAGGAGGAGGAGGAGGCGGAATGGGAACGTCGTCGTCACCCCAGCAGGTGCCCGCCGCGCTGCTGGAGGAGCAGCTCGACATGATCCTGCAGTGCGAGAACATGCTCGCCACGTTTCCGCCAAACTGGACCCTGGCCAAGCGCGGCAGCGCCATGTACAGCCGCCTCGCCGCCCCCTTCCGCCACCGACTCGACCAGGCCAATGGCAGCAGCGTCGCCAGCGCCGCCAGCGCCGCCATGGGCATGGGCATGGGCATGAGCATGGGCGGCACCGGCGTCACCATCGGCGAAGATGCCTGGCCGTCGCGCACCCCCGGCGGCAGCCCCGTGCCCATGACCCGCGAGGACATTAACGTCCACCACGAGCTGCACGACATCTGCGACGAGGCCGAGCAGCTCCTGCAGCAGGCCCTAGGCGTCGCTAGCACGTACAACTACCTGTCCGGAGAGCCGCGCCCGCGCCCGAGCAAGCGGCCAGGCCAGTCTGTCCCGGCGAGCGTGCCGGGCACGCGTGTAATGTAGGCGTTGTTGGCTTTTTTTTTTGGGGGGGGGGGGGGGCTTAACGACCGTATCTTTCTAACGACATATGGGGGTATCTCTATTTCGGGGGGGGGTCTGAAGGTGTTTTTATTGGTTCTCCAGTGTATTTTGGGTATTTTTTGGAATGCCGGGCGTCTGGGCTCTTTCATTTTCTTAGAATAATACCACAACGCGCGATGCACCCGATAATATTTTTTGGATACGTTTGCCTGTCTTGCAGACCCCGAGTACCTTTTGCAGTACCTTTTGCTTTCCCCAACAGCGCAGTAAGCTTATGTCGTATGTTACACTCCGCTGCCCCATGCGGAGCGATAAGAAACCCCAATGGAACGGGGCACAACATGGAGACTTATCTCCTCGAACTGTTGGAGGTTGTCTGAGATCTCGGGGCTTCCTGTTGGTCTTGTTAGTCGACGTTGGGACGAGGCGTTCTCTGCCATTCCCCTCATTGGCTCGATTTGCCGATGGAGACGCATGTAAGTGGCATCGGCACAGCCCCCCTTTACCTCCCCCACAACGGCGCACGCCAAGCAGCGAGATGCTATATCTAGAGCTCCATCGACGATATCGGGCTCGTCGTCACTTTCGTTCCTGGAAAACTCTCCATGAATAGTTTTTTGGAAGCATCTTCTCATCATACTTACAGTGCCTCGAAGCGGTGGGTTCTAGATTCCAACTCTTAGCAGTAGAGCCTTTTAAATTTAGCCTCTTATCTCCTTGTGTCTCGCAAAGAAGATGGGCTCTCAATCAACAAAACGCCCCTATAAGCGATCGAAGCTCGGTAGGTAGAGAGAAGCGCAACTCATCCCTGCATTGTTGTAGGATTTGCTGACTTGAACAATTTGGCAGGCTGCAGCATCTGTCGGCAAAAGAAGATCCGGTGTGACGAAACCAAGCCATATTGCCTTGTGTGCTTGCGGCTGAACCGGAAATGCGAATATCGGGGGCCGGGTGAGCCGCTGCAGGCCCGGCGCGAAGGTGCCGGATCCATGAAAAAGCGGCAGCACACCGGCTGGCAGCCGCAGCGGATCGAGTCTAAGGCGGCGATCACTGTGGAGCCGGCGGTTCCGCCGCCCTTGTCAAAGCCGTCGCAATCTCCGTATCTGCCTCTACCCGTCACGTCGTTGCCCCACAGGAGCACCCGCACGTCTGGCGCAGAGCGCGGATTCAACATCAACATCAATATTGACACCCATATCCCTTTCCCTGCGCCGATTCCAGATTGCAACCAAGTATATCAAAATTCAGCAGAACTCTCTGAGCCGCATGGAACAGTTCATGCTAGCACCAGTGCAGATGGCGGCAATTTGGACTTCCCTGCGTTTGTTCAAAATGATGCTGTTAGTAGCAACGACTTTGGCACTCCGATGTCACTATCTTCATTTCCTTTCTTGACACCGGAGGTCGCCGACAATGTTGATTTCTTATTTCTTGACGGCTTCGATAACGACTTCGATAACGATGAACAAGTGCTGCCATTCATGTGTCCCTTGTCACCGCCTGCCTTTGCCATCGGACCCTCACCAAAGCGCCAACACAGCGACGAAGACACCCAAGCGGGCCAAGCCAATGATAACGACAATTACGACGTCGGGATCGTTTCTTCACCGCTGGTGTGCCTCATCTTGGGCACGTCCACCGTCATTCTCAACAGCTTTTCAAGCCGGTCGAAGCTCACTAAGCGCGACCACGAGGCCCTGTTGAACTTCCACCAGCAGATTGGCTTCAGCATCGGCTCCAAGTCGCCCGTCTGGTCCACCCACGCCATTCTCATCAAGCTGGCCGTCCACAATGCCGCTATCCTGCACCTGCTGCTGGCTGCATCGTATGGAGAGCTGCACTGGCGGCAGACGGTAGCCGCCACCAATCCGAGCGGCTACGCCGTCGCCAGCAGCCAGGCCGCCGCCGGCCACTTGGCAAAAAGGCACTACGAGGATGGAGAGACGGCGCTGAGCGAGCTTGCCGGCCATGGCGGGAAAGACACCGAGCTCTACCACGTCACGGTGGTCGCCTGCTTCTGGCTCGAGTATCTCATCCAGCGGCGGCACGATACACAGGAGCCTCCCCTTCCGGGCATAGGTGCAGGCGGCTCGCAGAAGCAGTCATCCCTTCGCCAGCAGGGCCGGCGTTATGCGTCGTATGCAGAGCTCAGTCAAGCTGTGGGCGCGTACATGCGAACTTACCAGCTGCGGCGTGCCCTGACCAGCGGGAGGGCGTCGCTGTCGCTGCCGTCTTCAGAGCACAGCGAGGGGATCGACGAGGACGAGGACGGGGACGAGCAGCTGCTTCGCGGAAGCGCCGTGGACAGCGCCGCCAGGTCGCAGAAGACGAGGGCTGTCGAAGACGCCGCTCGCCTGCCGCCGGCCAAGTACCGCGCGCTCATGGCGCGGCTGCTCAGCTGGCTGTTCTGGTTCGACTGCCAGGCGTGCTTCTTCGGCAAGGGCGGCGGCCTGGCGCGGCAGTTTGGGCGGCGGCCGCGCAGCCAGCTGGGCCTCTACGAGACGAGCCGCACCACGCTGCTGGACTTCTGGGCGGACTATACGCCCGAGGAGATCGCCGACGACAGCCAGAACTGGCCGGCGCTGGCGCTGATCAACGAGACCTGGGTGGCCGTGAACCGGCTCAACATGCTGTGGGAGGACGGCGGCGCGCACGCGCACGGCCGGGCCTCGGGGGCAGCTCTGCCGGATAGCCTCGCGGCCATCGCGCGCAACGCCCGGGCCCTCCGCGCCAAGTACCCCAGCGTGTTCCGCCTTGCGACGTTTCCGATGGGCGGCACGAGCAGCGATGATATCAACTTCAGCGGCGGCGGCAGCGGCAGCAGCAGCAACAAACACTGGCGCCTGCTCGCCACGGCTGACTGGGCGCTCTGCAACTACCTGGCGCTGGAGCTGCACCTGCTGCGGGCCGGCTGTCCGCTCAGCGCCTTGTATGACGGCGACGACGACGACGACGAATACGACGACAATGTCGACGGCGACAACGGTCATTCTGATGACGACGGCGACGGCGACGAGAAAGCTGCAGAGGGTGCCGCCAGCCAGCCTCGCCGCTTCGGTCACCGCCGCCGCCGGTCCGCAAGCTATCCTCAAGAAGTGGCCGCCCGCATCGTGAACATTGCGGAGCGGGCGATCCGCACGGTGGGGCCGCTCGAGATGGACCGGTTCCAGTGGCCGCTGTTCTGGGCGGGCGTAGAGACGGACAACTATGTGTACCGGTACTTTGTGGCGGCCAACCTGATCAACGCCGACTTTCAGGCGGCCTTGCAGGCCGTGTTCCGCGCGCAGCCGGATCCGTGCGGGCCCCGTCTCGACCTGGGTCAGCTCCGGCAGATCTGCCGGGAGGCAGGGCAGTCAAC
The DNA here is from genome assembly GCA_002917075.1 of Hawksworthiomyces lignivorus. Classification (NCBI taxonomy): domain Eukaryota; kingdom Fungi; phylum Ascomycota; class Sordariomycetes; order Ophiostomatales; family Ophiostomataceae; genus Hawksworthiomyces; species Hawksworthiomyces lignivorus. The sequence continues at coordinate 103,119 of NTMA01000109.1, read as the reverse complement.
GTTCAGCTGATTGATGGGTGCGGCCATGCTGGGGGACGGAAGTTCTCTTTATGGCTGATTTTTGTACCAATGTCATTCAATTTCATACAATGTTCGCTAGCTAATGAGATGCGCTATGAAATCTATCTAGGATAGCGTAATGAGACACACACATACACACATAATTCCACACAAGGCCAGCCTCGGGAATTTAGTAGGCAGCATTCAGCCAGGGGTGGTCGAGCACTTCGACAATGTTGATCCGCTCTGCGGTTTCGTAACGGAGCATGCGCCGAAGGAGGTCCAAGAAATCTGCGGCCTCCTGCGGCGCCATGTGCGAGAAGCCGTGCTCGTTAGCGTCTCGCGGTACTTTCCAGACGATGTCCAGCGGGCCGCACAGATCGGCCCCACGCTCGTCCGATACTTCCGGCTCGTCCAGCACGGCGTACACTTTGCTCTCGAGGTTCGCACGCCGGTCCTCGGGCTCTTCCTCGTCTTCCGACGACGGCTTCTCTTCGCGCTTATCGGCAAAGTACTCTACGAAGCCGTCGTCCAGCAGGCCGCTGTCGCTGCCACTCCCTGCGCTGCTGCCGCTCCCGCTGCGGGAGCGTCCACCGCCGCGCTGCTGCTGCTGCTTCTGCTGCAGCCAGGCGCCGCCCAGCTCGCGGCCCTGCGGGCTGGCGACGGGCCAGCCGTTGGCGCAGAAGGAGACGGCGCGCCAGCGGGCGGGCACGGCGGACCGGCCGACGGTGGCAAAGAGGGCGGCGAGGACGGGGCAGGCGGCGGCGCGGCCGGAGCGGGGCCAGCGCGGCACGTCGCCGAGCAGCTCCTCGCCGGTGCGCAGGCGGAACAGCGTGCAGGCCAGGGCCCAGACGTCGGCGGCGGGGCCGGCAGCGCCGTCCAGAAACACCTCGGGCGCGCGGTAGACCAGCGGCGTGGCCAGGTGGTAGCCCGGGTTGGCGGGCCGCCCTCCCGCGTGCCCGGCGCCGGCACCTGCGGTGCGCGCCGCCCGGCCATGGTGGTCCTTGTGGTGGTTGTAGAGGCCGTGGTGGTAGCTCTGCAGCGCGTGCAGCAGGCGGCCGCTGAGTGACGTCGACGACGACGACCGCTTGGCTAGCGGCTGCGACGACGACGACGACGCCAGCGACGACAGAGACGCGGACGACGGCGACGGCGGCGGCGACAGCGGCGGCGACAGCGGCGCAAACGAAAACACCTGGTCAAAGTCGGCGACGCAGAGCGAGGTGGCGCCGCAACAGCCGTCGCTGCTCTGCAGGAACCGGGCGCCCAGGCAGACCAGCTCGACGGGCTCGACGACGAACCGCGGCGCAAAGGGCGGCCCCGAACGGATGACGCTCCGCGCAAAATTGGCTCCTGCTCCTGATCCGTAGCGGACTACCTCTTCCGTCCGCGGCGGACCGAACAGGCTCAGGACTTCTTCCTCAGCAAGGCCGTCGAGCGAGGTCGACAGCGACAACAGAAGGTTGGAGGGAGTAAAATCTAAAACAGCTCTGTCAGCCACGTTCCTGTTTTTTCTTTGAAAAGAAAAAAGAAAAAACAAGAGTCGATTTACCTCCGTGGCAGAGCCCGTGGCGGTGAAAGCACGCCATGATCTCCGCGGCCTGGCGCGCCAGGGCCCGGCAGGCGGCCGGCCGCAGGCGATAGGCCTCCTTTCCGGTGCATCCGCCGCGGCCGCAGCCGGTCGGGCAGCTCAGCTGGGCCAGGCTGGGCCCCAGCACGGGCAGCACCAGGCAGAGGTGGCGGCCGTTGGGGCCCTCGATGAAGAAGCGGTGGGACGGGCGGACGACAAAGGGCAGGTCGTCGGGGAGGCCCGGGGTGGGGTCGGCCTGGGCGGCGGCGGACGAGGAGCTGCCGGCGGTCAGGATCTTGAGGGCGACGTAGTGGCGCGGCTCGTGCAGGGCGTGAGCCAGCCAGACGGTGGAGAAGCCGCCGAAGCCGAGCTTTTGCAGGATCTTGTAGCGGCGGGGGCCGTCGCCGCTGCAGCCATCGGCAGCAGCGTATGTGGAGGACGTCTCGGCGTCCGAGTCAGAGCTGTCCCAGTGGCCCTCCTCGGTCACGACGTGACCTAGGTCCACCGGGTGGTAGCCGCCCAGCGTGTACTTCTCGAGGCGCTCGCACACGATGCTGGGGGTGCGGTAGGCAGAGATAGCCATAAGGGGTGTTCAGGGAAGAATGCACATATCAAAAAGTGATGCAGGATGGCATGTTGAGCGTCCTGGCGAACACAAGCTGCCAAGACTGCCATGATGGAAGAGACCAGGCGGCAGAGATATATATCCCACAAGGGGATCGCCGGGGCAGGATCACGTAGAAAGTACTGGGTGGTATATTAGAAAGTACTGTCCATATAGTACTGTATTCGCACTTACACAGTCGCGTGTGTAAGTGTGGGGGTCGGCGTCGCCATCTCCAACATCCGCACTGTGGTGTTGGTTTAGTAGTAAGCGTCATCGCCAAGGAAAGGGGGGATCTCTTGTAAATCTCTTGCTGCATTTTCCTGTTTCTATTTGTTTATTCATTTGGTTTCCGCTGGATCCTTTGGGCAAACAGACACATGCCGTCTCTTGATTGTGACAGCCACCGGCGACCGAGAGCGTCGACTGATGAACAGCATTGTGGCCACATGGCGCTACCGAGCGATACGATTCGAGATTGTAAACTGGCATTTTGGGGGGTACATGTAACCCGATGCCCCTAAATCACATTTGTATGTACAGCTGTGACGGGAGATGCGGCTTGTAAGAGACAAGCGGCGATGTACGTAGCAGCCGTCCGGCTGTTCCGCCCTGCGGCTACGCGGGAGAAAATGGGGGCGCCGCACACTAAAATGGTGGTCGGTGTTAGTGCAATAGGAAGGGAAAGAAAAAAAAAAAAACCTCACAGCAAGGGTTTACTAACAATCTCCTGTTATTTTAGATTCTAGACTGCTACTTAATACGGCGATCTATTCTATGTAATACTATTCTAATACATGCAAGATCCCCGAGACACGAGCAGCGTCTCGTGTCAACCCACACCTATCACATTGTCCTGGGATTGCGCACACGCGTATCTGATGCTTGCACAGCCAGCCTTGAGACATTCCTCTTTCAACTCGGTCAAGACAAAGTGGTGGCTGGCCCGTAATGAGCCCGAAAAGGGGAACACGGGAGAAGACCAAAGGATTACAGAAATAAGAGGCAAATAATAGCACGCGACGCCCTGTCTCATTGTCTTGCCTGCCCTTCTCGTACATCTGCTTGCTTTATTCTGTTTGTTTTGTTTTGTTTTGTTTTAGTTTATTTTCATTAATTTTTTTAACTGTTCTTTTTTTATTCTTCTTTTTTTATTCTTCTTCATTAGAAGCAAAAGAGACGCCCGTGCAGTTCCGTAGAGTTTCAATTCTTGGATTGTGAATACATAAGAAAAGTTGGGAATAACGACGTATAAGCCTAGAAAAAAAAGCCTAGAGAAAGCCCAGAGAAAGCCTAGCTGAAAAGCCCATCATAAAAAAAAAGAAAAGGGGGAAGCGTCCCAGCTGCTTCCCGAGGATGCTATGAAACAAGAAGTCGAAGAGAATGACTGTAGACTGTGTCTCCAAAATCAAGAAAAAATACAATAGAATAAATAGAAAACGAGACAGAAAAAAAAAAAAAGAAAAGAAAAGAGTAAGACACGTAAAAAAATCAGTATATGGGCCGCGACTCCTGCCACCGCTTGTGCAGCGCCGACCGCTTCTCCTCGCCCGGCCCTCCGTCCTTCGGCGCAGTAGCTGCTGCTGCCGTGCTGCTGCTGCTCTCGTCTGCGTGCGCGCTGAGACTGTCCCTGGGCGCCGCCGAGCCTGCACGCGAGCCGCCGCCGCTCGGCATCAGCGAGGTGCGGCCGCTGCGACGGCGGCGGGCCGCGCTCATCTCGACATTGCCGCTGCCGCTGGCGCTGGCGCCGGGCGGGGTCCCCACGGGCCCGATCCACTCCCAGGCGCGGCCGACCTCGCCGTTGCGGCCCTCGCGCTGGCCGGTGCGCACGTTGCTGTTCTGCTCGACGACGGCGCGCACGTGCTTCCAGATGCGCTCGCGGGCGGCCAGCGAGTGCGTGGCGCGCAGGACGTCGTCGCGCAGCTGCGGCAGGAACAAGAAGGGATCGAGCAGGAAGCTGGTGTCCTCGTCCTCGTCCTCGCCGGCGCTGCCCCCGCGGTCGCCTCCTCCTCCACCCACCTCGTCTACATCTTCGTACAGCCACAGCGCCTTCTGGGCGGCCAGCCGCTCCAGCACCAGGTCGACCAGCGCGGGCACGCGGGCCAGCGTGGCGCGGTGGGCGCGGTAGCGGGCGCGGACGTAGAGGGCGGCTAGCAGGCACAGGACTAGAACGAGAAGAGGTCCTCGATATCTTGCGAAGCCGAGCCGGATGGATCGCCGGACGGCGCAGGCGAGCGGAAGGCGAGCGAGCGAGGTGGATGATAGGCGGGTGTTTGGAACATTTCCGGGATTGGTGGCTCTACAGGTCCAGCAGGGTAGCTGGTTAGTTTTGCATGTCAGATATTCAGATGAGACAAAAAAAAAAAAAAAAAAAAAAAAGAAGAATGGAGGCGGTGTACGCTATAAGGAATTGCGTCGGCAGGGACGCCGTAGCAAATGAAAAAGAGAAAAGAAAAGAAAAAAAAAAAAAATTTTACTTACGCGTACATGGGTTCGGGCTCGGTCTCGACCTCGTCGCGGGACTCGATGTCGCCGAGGGCGGCGGTCCACAGGTCGTCAAACTCCTCCTTGCTCATCTTCTTGCTGCGCTTCTCGCTGATGACCTCCTTGAGGACGGGCTCGTCGACGGCGGGCCCGTCGGGGACCTGGCCGTCGTCGTCGACCAGGTCGCCGCACTCCCACTTGGCGCGGCGGTCGCGCAGCTCCTCAATGGCCTTGTCGGCGACGGCCTTGACGCGGCGGGCGCGCTCGCCGTCGGGCTCGCAGGTGGGCGGCAGCGGCACCAGGCCGCCCAGCGACAGCGGGTGCGGCTTGGCAATGTAGCCGTTCTCGCAGCGCACCGTGTAGTCCGAGTAGCAGAAGGCGTGCGGCGGGCAGGGGTCGCACTGCGGCTCGACGAGCACGCGCAGGGCGTCGGGGACGCGCGCGTCGTGCACCCAGTCGCGCACGCCGTCGGGCACCCAGTCGAGGCGGTCCAGCTGGTCGGCCAAGCGGTCGACCTGCTCTGAGAGCAGCGGCACCGCCGGGCGGCCGAGCCCGCAGAAGCCCACCGCCAGCTTCTCCTGGCGGTACCAGGCGCCGTAGGCGCCCAGAAGGGTCAGCACCAGCACCCACAGGGGCGTCGCCAGAGACGAGAGCACGCCGCCGCGGCGCTTCGTCCGTGCTTTGCCCCGCCTCGTCTGGCTGGCCCGCCGGCTGATAAAGTTGCGCTGCCGCATGGCCTCCTCCTCCTGGGAGAGCTCCAGCTGCGCCTCCGGCGTGAACTCTTCGCCCGGCGCCAGCGGGTCGTAGCCCCGCTCGTAGACCGGGTCATATGCGGGCTCAGAATCGGACTCGGGCTCTGGCTCGGGCTCTGGCTCGTGCTCTGGCTCGGCTGCCGGAGACGGCGCCTTGTAGAATGGAGCGCTGTGGCGCGGCCGGCCTGCGGGCGTCTCATACGCGTGGCGGAGAGGTGGAGAGACGGCATGGGTGCCGTCTGAAACTGCTCGACCCGTGTGCTTGGTTCGGGTCCCTGTCGAAGGCTGCTTCTTCGCGCTGGCGCGGACAACACCGGCATCGATCGACTCGTATGCAGGTGTCCGCCTGCGCGGGTCAGTCGACGATGCGGCCGTCGTGGGCGAGCTGCCGCTCTGGAACGGGTTGTCGTGGCTGAAGTGTGAGTCCTCCTCCTCCTCCTCCTCCTCGACGGGCTCCTGCTTTACCTGGACCTGCGGCGTCTTGGTGCGTGCCCGGCGCGAGGGCGGCCGCAGGGCATGGGCGTCGGGCCCTGTGTCGGTGTCGGACGCGGCCGTGTGGCTGGCCGTGCTGGCGGCAGCCGGCTGGTAGCTGGTGGACCGCGACAGGCGTTTGCGAGGGCTGCTCCGGCGCTGGACGCGGCGGGCTTCTGCCTCGGCCTGCATGTCGAGCTCGTCTCCCTGCTCCTCCTCCTGCTCCTGAATGTGCGCATGCGATGGCCTAGTTGAGGCGGGCCGCCGCCGCCGGTCAGGCGGCGGGTCATCAAAGTTGGCGGTGCTCTGAGAGGACTCCGTGGCTACGTCGATGATGCCCATGCTGGACCGCTTGGCACGAGCCCGGCGGGCCAGGATCTTGCTGGCCTGTGGGGCGACATGAGCGTTGAAGAGGGCGACGAGGTCTCCCTTCTTGGCGTTGGACGGGTAGCTGATGTTGTAGGTGACGAGGATGGAGCGGAGACGCGGGGTGGTGAGGGACGTCGGGTCAAAGCCCGGCTGGAGGTAGTCGACGCTCTCCGAATCGGACATGATGGAGAATGGCGCCGGCAGGCGTTGAAAATGGAAAAAAGAGTGATTGAGGGATGAGGAGGCAGAGAAGGACAGAGACACAGAGAGAAAGAGAGGAAAAAGAGAAAAACAAAAATAAGGAGACAATCGTGTTACGCAGCAGAAAGTAAAGGGGACGCGCAGAAACAGACCAGGGTGTCTTCAGCGACCCTCTTTACCGGGGAACTTTCTTTTTTTCTTCTTCTTTTCTCCTTCTCCGTCTTTTGCGTGCTTCGCGCCGCAATTACTGGGCAGCAATGTCTCCCTTGGAAGAGCAAAGTGGTGACATTTCCAGATTGCAGAGTTGTTTTGGATTTTTGTTGTTTATGACGAGGTTTCGGGTCTAAAGACAGCGGACCGTGCCCACTTTTCTTGCTTTTCTACCTGGGAAAGTGGGGCGATGTTGTCAGTGGCAACAACGGAAAGAACGAGCGAGGGAGGGAGCTCGGACCAGGCAAGAGCGAACGAAGAGGCAGCCGTGGGGCGAATGTAGCAAGTAGGATGAGTCAGCGAGAACAGGATATATGAGTACTCCGTACTCTGTTAGGTACCTGAGTTTGCTAGCCAATTAAAGTTTGCAGCGCATTTCATAGTACATATGTATCTTAGATAAGATACATCACAAACAAAGCCATATGCGAGCAATCAATTCCCGTTTGCAACGAACAAGACTATGTGCTTTATTCCTGTGGACCGCTTTGTGAAATTTGCATCTTTGCTAGACGTTGTTTCAGTTTCAGATGGTAAAAAGGCAGAGGGAGAGCAGCAATCTCGTTCTAAATATCCAACGGACTCTCCCAGACGCAAGTCGTTACCAGAAGCGGAGGATCTGCGTCCTTCTGGCCATGCAGTCTCATAATCTCTCTCTCTCGCCTGCTCTCAAGGCTCCCTCTTATATTTTCGAGGCCTTTCTGGAGTTCACGTAGTACCACTTGTGCCCGGACCTTGCCAACAACATCCTGAACTGGTTAGCAAGCTGGCTGTCCTTCGCCTTGTTCGTTCCCAGCAGAAAATAATCTCACGAGTTATACTTACTTCGACAACGAAGACGCGGAGTTTTCTTAGCTAGATTCTTCTCTTAGCTGAGTCCTGTCTGAAAAAAAATTGGGACGAAGCAGGGGAGAATTCTCTTACATTTGGAAAGCTCTCCAGTTCCCGGTACCACTGATCGTGGACGGACCGGTTCCCGCTGCTATAGAGATAAAGCTCTTCCAGGTGGTTGTTTGTGATATTGCAAAGATAGAGATCCAGCTTCTTCCACTTCAGAATCCTAATGCTATATCTATTCACGCACTCGGCCACTACGTCGTCCGAGTGGGGATTGTGCAGGCGGTCTGGCACCGAAAGCTGCAATATCTCTTTCACTTTTCGGGCCTTTAGCCAATTAAATATGTCCTGAACCTCTCGGTGGTCGGCTAGCATGCTGTCCCCCTCAGGTGTTTGCCCGTGAGAAGCGGGTGTCTGAAGGGGAGGGAAGCTAGCGTACCTGAGGATGGTCTCGTACGAGAAATCCAGGGCTTCAGAGGCTATCAGAGACTTTATAAATTCGGCAAATTTATATCTTGCGGAATCAAATCTCGATAGATCAATGCATAGTTCGTTCACTGCTCTTTCAATCAGTAATGCTTCCAACGACAACCGACGCTGCATATCCCTTTACCTTCCACTGCACAAAGCATCAGCTAGTTAGCGTTGAGAAGAGTGGCAATTCAATAATCCGCAGGTCTAGGCTTTTTGACTGACCACTTGACTGTTGAAGAATTTTGAGAATTTCTGGAAGAGTTAGATTTTCGCTGCGAACCAGCTCCAGGTCACCCTCATTTCTGTACAGCGACGCTAGGTTGGCCATGCTCCTTGCCGTGTCTTCATGGTCTGCTCCCTGCACTAGTTTTCTCGTTCTTATCACTTGGTCCAGCAACTCCTTTGCCTCTTCCCATCGCCTCATTTCTTTATACACCAGCGCGAGCTTCTCACTGCATCTTAATGTGTAAAGGTGTTCCTCACCAAGCTCTCTCTCATAATTTTCTTTGGCTCCCCGAAGCCTCTCCTCTGCCTTTTCATACTCTTCCGCGTCTTCCAAGATCAATGCCACGTTCCACAATCTGGTTGCTTTGTCCAGATGATCTCCAGCGTCGGTAGCTAGGTGTTCAGATACCCGTCTTTTCATTCGCGTCTCGTACTCTTGATCTTGCGGCGTTTCAAGGATGCTCTCCCAATCCCAGACTAGCAGAAAATCGTGCGGAAAGGATACGGGCTGCAGTGGCGGAACGGCAGCCGCGCTCTCCATACCTGCGTCTTTTGGGGGATCTGGAGGAGCGACCGCAATAAAAACAATGGAAAAGTGATCTTTGCATGGTCTGATTATCGTGGGCTTTGAAGCCCCCTGCAGGACACAGACGAGATCACCCGCCTGAACCGATTTAGCTGACACATGGAGAGCCCATTCTCCTTTGGATCTCAGGTGACCAGAAGCGTCCTTGAAGGTGATGGCTACCCGCTGCTCGTCGTCCAAGTCGGCATTTCCTTCCGACGACACCTTGCCGAGAATAGAGCCCTTGCTCGTAACGACGGCAACCTCTGTCTTATCCCAAGTCTTGACGGAGAGCTGCCCGCCGAGTGAAAATCGGACAAGTCGTTCTAGGAGCTCTTCCCACGGAATGCTGTAGTCGGGTGAGAGGCCGGCTGCAATCGGATCGTCGGAGCTCATACCCAGCAATGCAAAGACCTTGTCCTTGAGAAGAGTAGCCTTTCGGGTGTGATACATCTCTACTAGCTCGCAGAGGGGGCGTATGTTCAAGGGGACCCTGTCTAGTGATATCGCTGCTTTCCGAGGCCGGAAGATCGCTCCTCTGATCAGGTAGGTTACTGAGGGAATAATGCTCTGCAAGTCAGGGTGGCCCTCATACGAGAGGTTCAGCAGATTCAGACCCAGGCAGAAGGTATATCCGTCCATTTCTGCAGAGCCGCATCTGATTAATACTTGCCGGGCTGCGGCAACCTCTTGGAGGACCTGCAGTGACAGCATCAGCGACATGCACCATATTCGGCCGAGTGTTTTGTTCCTACCCAGATGCGCGTGAACCATTCCCGCTGAAGCAGCGCGAGAACGGACTGCTCTGTCGCCTTGTTGGCCAAGGGCGCAGCAGGTCCCTGCTCGGCGACACGGCGTATTTCTTCAAGCGCCTCGTCGCTGCCGGACGCCCCCTCTCCAAGCCAGACGATTACACGGGTGGCCCCGCTGTAAATATCTGCCATGAGATGAATCTGCTGCGCTTTTTCTTCTTGGTTGTCTTGGTCAATGCAAATCGCATCCACCCAAATGAGCCGATCCACGAAGCAGTGCCGGAGACGTAATAATGCCTCGTACAGATTGGCTGTAACAGCCAAAAGGCACCCGCTGACAGATATGGATTTGGGCTTGTGCGAATCACCCCATACGTAAGATAAAGCTTCGTACAGGTGGACGTCTCCGCCCAAGTCTAGGAAGGGATAGTCAAAGAGCTCGCATTGCATAAGGGCCCCCTCGTCTCGATGTGGCAGGATACGAAGCAAGCGAATGCTGCCCTCCGACAGAGAAGAGTATTGTAGCTGAGACATGACATGGGACATCTTACTGTGAACAGAAGTAGCTTTATATGTGGTGAATGCTCCCAATACGTAATTTCGTCTTGAGGTTAAATTTCATTCAGTGGTGATCACAGCTGACACTACATGGGATCTTAACTGATACCCAAAGGGTTGCAGCCTAATGGTGAGATATTTTCAGAAAAAAGATACGGAGAAGCATACAGAATAAATCGCGAGTGTGGCGTGCATTAGCTGTATTTTTAGGGGGGAGATCAGTCATATTTCAAGTTATGTCCTCAAATTTCTAGATCTTGATACAGCCATTAAAAATACCTGACGGATTAAGTATTGAATGGCGGAGGAATTGCAAGCAGGCTATACTGTCTCAAGAGCTGACGATGATTTTTCTGCACGGGGGATATCAAATATCTTTTCACATATGTCGGCTTCATTTTCAGCATGTCTTTGCGGCTAGATTATATTTATACTAGACTATCAGAGGCAACAAGGCGAAGTTAAGGAGATCTTTTTGTTTATTATTTTATGGAGAGTTGTTGGGGCGGTAATCCAACAGACGAAGGATCCTGCGTAGAGGCGCACCATGATCAGAATATTTTGTTTTGGCGGCTTCATTCTGGTTAATATGCCACCCTCTATGCTGATGGCCTGCTGGCACGTAGAGACTCGCCGCACATTAACCGGATTTTACTTTTCTTTTATGACTCTTGTCGTCTGCCCTTTTTTTTTTCATTTTCTCTTCTTGTCATTACAAAGAGACGCAGATGTTTGCTTCTATCATCAAGCAGCCCGGCTGCTTCTGTTCCAACATATGGTCTCATCTCGGTCTCTCGGCCTCCCGGGCCTGCCCACGGAAGTTCTGATTCAGATCTTCAGCGAGTTCTGCCTACACTGCCAATACAAGGGCGTGCACAATCACGGAGAAGAAGCCGTCGTCAGCCTCGGGCATGACCAGTTTGAGGTGGGCCGGCAGGGCCGCGTCGTGCTCGCGAGCCTCAGCAGGACCTGCAAGGCCCTGCTGCCGGTCGCCCAGCAGCTCCTGTTTCACTTCTTCCACACCGGCAACCAGCCGCGCATGCTGGAGTCGAATCTCTGGGACGACGTCAGCTACCTGCGAGGAAGCGCCGCTGACGATATGCTGCTGCCCTTTATACGGACCCTGTTGGACCGGCCGGACCTCGCCGCACATGTCCGGGCACTGGCGCTTTATCATTCCAAGCCAGTGAGAGCCGCCGCGACAACGGACCCCGACCTCTTATCACGGATTCGGACGACTGTCACACAACAGCTCTTTCAAAGCAGCGACCGAAATCTATACGGCGACGACTTGCGCCGATATGGACATGACTTTCATCTTCACGATGTCGTCGTCGCGCTATCCCCCAATATAGAACAGCTCCTAATCGGGGGCGTAGGTACCGCAAAGGAGTTTGAAAAGGGCACAGTCTTGCGCAACTATGGCAGCCAGCCTCCTCAATATGAAGAGTGGCCGGGCTCCGGGCCCGAGCTCCGTCGTCTGCGGTATGCGGCTTTTGTAGCAACGCCCACTAAGCCCAAGTCGCAGGGAATGTACCACATGTTCATGCTGATGCAGCTGGTCGGGCGTGCGCCAAACCTAGAAGTGCTTCTGGCTGCCGACGCAGGTCATAACTTTCACTACGATTTCTGGCTTGTCAACGAGCCGTGGAGAACAGCGCCCTTGACACGACTGCGAGCCATGCAAGTCAGCGGCGTCGGGCCGGAGCGTCTCTGCAAGGTTTTCGCATGCTGCCCCGTGCTAGAGGATCTGTCGTATTGGGTTGATGCAGACATCGTCGACTACTATGGGTCGCTTAGGCGAGATCTTACCCTGCTCACAGAGGACCACATGGCGGCGCTCTATCCGTCTCTGCGCCGCCTGTGCTATTCGTTTGTAGACAGCGAGTACTACACGGGCGAGTGGGCGCAGAGCATCGCAGATGGCGAGACCACGCTGGCGTGGTCCGGCCCAGTCCGGACCTACTTCCACGACCCCTATGTGTCCTTTCGCGGGTTCGCGCGGCTGGCCATTCTCGAGGTTGAGCACGTCCTCTTCCAAGGCGAGGACAGCGCCGAGACCAGCCCCGGCGCACGTCAGGGCCGCACCAAGCATGCCCGGGACTGCGCTGCTAGCTCTGTGCCGGGGAGGCTCCTCGCGGCGCTGCCGGCCAGCTTGCGGATCCTGCACATCGGTTTTGTGATCAACTGGATCAACTTGTATCACGACATGGAGGCCCTCGCCATCGGCGCCCCATCACAGGTGCCCCTGCTGCGCATTGTGCGCGCCGATTGTCTCGTGCTGCCGCCATCCGAGGAAGTAGACGATCTGGTCATGCTCCTGAAGGCGGTCGGTATTTCCTTCTCTGTAGGGGAGTCGCACAAAGTAGATGGGGCCCGAGGCATGATGGGGCATCGGCCAGGCTACCCCTATGGTGATCAGGCTCCCGTTTTTTCATATAGCCTTGATTGTCTAGAGGACTTGGTCTAATTTTTGGGATATTATTAATAAATAAACAAATATAAAGTATTGAATTACAGAGGAATAAGACATCATAGTGTCTCAAGAGCTACTGACAAACGACGGTTTTTTCTATATATTCTCAGAAATTTCTCAAGACCGCCTCCCAAAACCCCCTTTCCTCTTCCATCTCTTTATTCCCTCTTTCTCGCCACATCTCACTGAAGCTACCTGTCATTTGATTCACGAATTGGTTCTTGTCTGGTCAGGTGCTGTATGTGTTCGGAATGTGTAGTTTCTGTGTCTCCTTATCTATAACTCAACAGATCATGAGCAGGCGAGGAACGTGGAACAACATCAGATCGTTGGCAGGCTCTCAGACCAGAAATATATTATTAGCAAAGAGCAACCCTTCTTTTGACGAAGATGGCTCTTATTTTTTTGAAGTATCCATAGCATATTATTTTCTACTCTTTACCCGCTACGAGGGTCGACTTCTGGGACGGAATAGAAGCCTGTAATAACAGCTCGGGGGAACAGGAAATGGTCTCTCAATTCTTTTCTTAACCCTGGTTTAATCCTTAATCGCGTCTTAATACATTTTATTTCTAGCTTTACAATACAGATCTTAGTCCGAGTCAGGGACGAAAATCAGTCTACACTATTAGCACGTTAAAATAAATTAGATCAAACTGAGTGATAGTGATGAAAAAGAAAATAATCGAAACTAGTATTTTTATTTTATTTTTTGTATAGTTATAAATTAAAGGAAAGCATAGGTGCATCTGCGTTGGCGATGCGGACGTCTTGTTCTCAGACATGTCCGAGCATATGTATTCAACTTATCAAAGCACATTTTAGTTGGGTACATCCCTCTGGTTCGGCACCTCTGTGCCCCCCCGTCATCTTCCTCCTCGTACGCGCTCCTTACTCAATGTCCACCTTGCGCACCTCGGTCCACTCCTTCTCCACGATCGGCACCGTCACGATCAGCACGCCGTTGTCCATGCGCGCCGTGATGTTGTCGGCGTCGACTTCTTCGCGGGGCTCGTGGGCCGCGGCAGCTGTCTTCTCATCGTCGTCGCCGTCGGCCGCCGGCGGCGGCGGGGGAGTGGTCTGCTGCTGCTCGTCTTCGAGGGGCGGCAGGCGCACCTCGCGCTGGAAGAAGCCGACGCGGCGCTCGGCGTTGACGAGGCCGGCGAGGAACTCCTCGTCGCCGGGGCGGTGGACGACGCCGGCGATGGACAGGACGCGGCGGTCGGCGTCCCACTGGACGCCAATGTCCTCCTTGGCGGCGCCGGGCAGGGCGACGTGCAGGATCCAGCCGCTGTGGCCGTCGCCGCGGAAGAGGTCGACGGGCGGCACAAAGTAGTCGTCGGTGTCGGCGCTAGCGTTGACGTTGGCGTTGGCGTCAGCAGCAGCAGCCTCGTCGCCGCTGCCGCCGGCCGCTCCAAAGTAGGCGCGGCCCATGTCGCGCAGGTTCTGCGCCAGCGGGTGGCTAGCAAACGCCTGCATCATAGGTGCGAAGCCCGGCCAGAGCCCGCTGCGGCCGCGACGTCCGCCGCCGAAGCCGCCGCGACCGGGGCCAAAGAAGCCGCCCATGCCGCCGCGGCCGGGGAAGCCGCCGCGCATGCGGGGGTCGTGGGGGCCGCCGGGAGGGCCGAACATGCCGCCAGGGCCTCCGGGGCCGCCATGGGGGCCATTGGGGCCATGGGGGCCAAAGCGGTGGTGGTGGAAGTAGGGGCCGCCGGGGCCGAAGCCAGCGTCAATAAAGTCACCGCGGGTCCACGGCCCGTGGTAGCGGAAGTGGCCGTGGTGACCAGCGCCGCGGCCGTGGCGGCCGCAGCGCGGGCGCTCGCTGCCGGTCTCTTCACCAGCAGCAGCGCGGGCAGCGCGAGCCGCGCGTCTCGCGTCGCGGCGGGCCTCCCAGACGGCCGCGCAGGTCTCGCAGTCGAAGCCGGGGCCGTGGTGGCGCCGGCCAAAGCGGCCGCCGCGGCAGCGGCCGGCAGCGGCGGCGCCATCAGAAGGGCCTGCGGCAGCGGCGGGGGTGGCGCCAGCAGCAGCAGCAGCAGCAGCAGCAGCAGCAGCACTGGCAGCACCGACAGCACCGGCAGCAGCGTCGCCGCGGATCGTCTGGGGCGAGCCGTCGCGCTCCAGCATGGCAATGTCCTCCTCCTCGGGATCGCTGCTCGAAGACGACGAAGACGACGACGTCGTCAAGTAGGCCTCGTCGTCGCCCAGCTTGGCGTCAGCCGTAGTGGCGCCGGCTTCGGCGCCGGCGGTCACCGTCGCCGCGTCCGACTCTTCCCACGGGCCACCGCGGCGGCCGAAGCCGTGGCGGTGACCGTGGCGGCCGAAACCATGTCGTCCGTGCCAAGGACCGCCTTCGAAGCCGCGCTCCTCGCCTTCGGCGGCGCCACTCTCGCCCTCGTCCCCATGGTGGTGATGGTGGTGGCGGTGGTGACTGTGGCCGGGGCCGTGGCCGAAGCCGTGGCCGTGCCAGCCGTGGCCGGGCCAGCCGTGAGCGTGGCCGTGGTGGCCCCAGGGGCCTGCATGGGCCCAGGGACCCGCATGAGCCCAGGGGCCCCCCCAGGGCATGCCGCCAAACATGTCAGAGCCGTCGCCGCGCGCGCCCCAGGGGCCGCTGCGCCAGTCGGCGGCGTTGTCGCTGGTGTCGTTGCCGTCCTTCTTTTCATTGGTGCCATCAGCTGCATCAGATTTCTCGGCTGGCTTCTCTTCGCCCTCCGTGGTCGAGGCGTCTAGATCAGGCGTCTCGCCAAAGGGAGGCGGCGGCGGACCGGGGGGGCCACGCGGGTGGTGAGGGGGGTGGCGGTTGTAAGGAGGCGGGCCCGGTCGGAAGGGAAAGGGAAAGCCAGCAAATGGAGACGGGTTCACTCCATGCTCTCCAGGAGGGCCTGAGTGATCAACGCCTGCGCCTGGCATGTTGGTGTTGTTGTCAAATCCAGCCCAAGCGAAGGGCGGGAACCCATTGTTGTTCCAAGACATATTGTTTGTGATTTTTTTTGGTTCGATTATTTGCAGTAAATAGACAGATAGATAGTAATAATAAATAAATAAAAATTTAAAAGATGATGAATGTAAGATGGTTAAAAGTTGATATGAGGTAGTAAGGATTGTAGAGGTGATGAGGAAAAAAAAAAAGGGACCCGAAATGCAATAGAAAAGGTAGGGAGCAGGGCTGGTTAAATAGCCAGAGACGGGGCAAAGAAGAAAAGGGAATAATGAGAATAGCTATGGGCCGTCATAGGTATACGAGCATGGTACGAATAAGCAGAATGTACTTGCGTTTGTGTGAACAAGGCCGCTGCGTAGGCAATTGACTCTACAGGTGCCTTATCGCCCCCCGTCCCTTCACGTAGAACGGACGTACGACAGCTACGGCCAGGCAGCCAGAAAAAAGACAAAACAGTAAAAAAAAAGGGGGGAAGAGGCGGGATGACAACACCAACTCGGAGGTTCGGAGCATATCAAATGATTTACCAGCTTGATCCCCAAACGATCAACACGCAAACGCACATGCAAATTGGTCGTTGTTTGTCTGAACAGCAAGTAAATCGCCTCAAGGCAAGTCGTCGGACATACGTAAGAAAATGCGGGGAGGCCTACGAGGAGGAAAGTTTGCCTCCGCCGCCCCAAATGGCAGCAAATGACAGCAGATAGCGCATCACCAATGGAAAGACAAAGAGTAAGGGCGATAAGTCTGGGAGTCCGGCTGGAAGTGCAAATAGAAAAGAGCCAGAACACACAACGCGCGGCTCGGATGGTTAACCCCGAGGCTTATAAGACGGGAACGAGCCACGATTGGTGGAATCCCTTCTAGGCAGACACATTTAGGTGGCCCTTCGGCCCCTCTTCTCTGCTCGGGCATTACGCCTACCCGTCTCGAATCCCCGAATATCCGACCAGAAGCTCCACTTTTTAGAGTATCGCACATTTTCGTCGTCGGGGGCGTTTTGGCGAAATCCCCGTATAGGCTTAGAAGAGGGAAAAATTGAGATTTCTCATTAAAACTACTGCACATACTTGTGTACTAAAGAGATAAGAAAAGAGTACAGTACAACATCAGCCTAGTTTCTCTTCTTCCAAATTTGACTCATCATTGTTGACTAGCCTTTGTCAACAGCAGAGGATATTTCTGCATCGCTGCCACAAAAGCATGGAGTGTGTGCCATGAGTCCCTCTTTGCTGTTCGACTTTCTTCAACCGCCCCGCGTCACTAGTCGACTCGGAGCGCATACCGTCCACTTTTCCAAGAGAATGTACGACAGCCATTGGCCAGCTGTCCTTCTGTGACAGGTAGCATATCTGAGACAGCTGCTGCAGAAGCCTCTGCTGGTAAACGTGCCTGCCACCAATCCTGTAAATCCTCCACTTCACGAGACTGACTGCGTTCGACGACCAATAGAGACAGCAGTGGGATCCCGCTGCAATCGTCATCTTCTTTATGCCTGCTGATTCTCTTAACTTCTTTTATATTTTCCTCCTTGACAAAGCCTAGAATTTGTTCCACAAGATCTATTGAGGGTCGGCAGTTGACAAGACGAACGTGCTTCAGCGTAGCGGCGTGTCTTCTGAAAAAATTTATTTGAGGAAGCACTTGTGAGACATAAGTTTTCAAAATCAACCGTTCGAAGCATTGACCACGTTATGTTCTCCATCATACGTGAATCTAGAACGGAAGCTACCGTGCAAAAGGGCCAACTGTGTGGAGTAGGAGATCGCTGCACGGAGGGAAGGATAGCTGCCTCCGCCACGATTTTGATTTTTTCGAGGTAGGACGCGTCTAGGATTTGGTGAAAAAAAAAAACCCCCTGTCAATAGATGCAAAAATTCCTGATATGTAGATAGAAATAGACGTCAAGTTCGGATAGTATGGTGAGATTAACAGAGGAGATTTCAGGGACCATATATTCCGGCAAAGGAGCCTCGTCCACCCAGCAATCACAAGCAATACTGAGCACGAAATTCGAAACCTGCGAGTTGTTGCCAGTTTGAAGAACTCTAAAAAGCTCTCCGAATGCTTCAATATCACAAAACCAATTGCCATCTGTAAACGAATGCAAGTGACCTTGTTCAGCATCTTTCGCCTTGAAAACCAAGGTGTGGAGATTGGGCATGGAACGACAGGCTTCTGCCATCTTCGGTCGGAAAACTTCAAAGACAGTCTGTCCTCCACCGGCTATCCGAGCTGCCTGTTCGTCCATATGCCACCGCGAACACGGTGGCGTCCACAATGAATTTCCTCGAGGAACGAAGAGCGCCCCAAAACCAACGTTGTCGTCATCTGTCGTCTCAAACGAAGCGATTATTGACCTGTCGCCTCTATGATGCCAGTCAAGCATGACGTAAAGGTCCAAGGCTTTGTTCAGCTCCTTTTGTGCGCATTTAGCACTGTCTCTCACGCAGCGCAGCTTGTCTTCTAATTGGACTCCTCCCCAGGTATCATTCGCAATGAGACATTCTATCTTGGCACAGAGGGCTTCTTGCTCATCTTTCAATTGTTTGATCCTCAGATACTGAAAGTGATTTGCACATTGTTCTCTCATATGCTGAATCAATTGTTGACGTTTCTGAAGACTCAGATGAAATGATTTCGCATAGTCTCTTTCATCGGGGACTTGCTGCCAGGTGAGTTCGTGCACGCAGGTTGCAAGATGGCCTTGGGCTGCAATCTCGAAAAAGTAGTGGTAGTCCTCACGACGGCGAGAGAAGACTATGCTGCGAAACAAAAGGGGTCGCGCGGCGAGTTCTGTGCGCTTGCAGGTCAGACGAAGCGATTTGAGGTCATTTTTATTGACGTCCGATATGATAGCAAGAAGCGTCTCCGGGGCAAAAGTTCCAGCTGCGAACGGATCACATCTGCCATAGCTAAGAAAAAGAGAAATCGCTGATTTGCTATCGAAGAACCCGTATCTAGCCAGCGATGGGTGGTGCGTGTCTGGCGCTACGTCGCCTGTGCTTTTTGGAAAGAAAGAGTTCTAGAGAAGGTGACGATAGGTTTATAGCGGAATTCTTCTGTCTTGAATAAGATTGGTCTAGTTGATGCTTTTCTAAGGCTTGGTAAATAAAAATAACCTATGGTCCTTGCGTTAAAAAATACAAGCTCGTTTGCACTTGGCTAGTCTGGATGTTCTGAGACTCTATTCATATCATATCCACTTTCACTTTAAATTTACGAATATTTTTTTGCGATTATCAAGCACTTCAAGTTGCCTGGCATTCCCAACGGAAGTTTCCATACATGTTCATTCGATATCGGTGGAACTGGAAAAAGGTCTGACTGTATCAAGGCCGTGCTTGGAGAACCGAAGAGGCCTTTCGAAGAGGACAAAGCACAGACAAATCGGTAACCGGCGTCTTTGACCGCCGTCTGTTCCCGAGCTAGCTCATTGCTCAGGCGGCATTCTGCCCAACTTCACAGCGTCCTCCTTGGCAACAACGGTAGGAGGCAAAATGCAGCGGTCTGCAGACAGCACCGAGAACAAAGCAGTGTAGATACGTGCGTAGATTTCATCTGAGGATATATTGGTGGTAGAAATCATACATAAGTAAAAGTTGAGAAGAAACCAAAAAAGTCCCTGTAACCCGGTTGGTAGCGAACACCGCTGAAAGCCTAATATTCATGCAAAGTTTCAAATTATGACAAAACTTAGGTTAAATCGTAGGAAACGAAATTAAACACAGACCAAAAATAGCCCGTCTTGTATCGGACAGGATAGAAACCGTTCCTCTCGTCCCTCCTCCTACCACCATCGAACCGACCCATGTCAATAAACGCCGGAAGTGTTTTCAGATGCGCGCCCAGTCAATAGATGGCTTTGTTGCCAGTGGTATTAGTTTCGTTCCGTATCCATCATCGCTCCGTTGTCCATCGTCCATCATCCGTCGTCCGTCATACGCAGTCCATCGAACTATCCCATCGCATCTCGCAATTCTCCGCTTGCTCTCCTTCACGTACTCTGCTCTTTCAGCCGCAGCTTCTCTTCTGCCTCCTCCGCCCGCTTTGTCATATCAGCCACCTCTTTCTTAAGCTGCTTGATATACTCGATGGCCATCTCCACCGTGCTCGCTTTGCTGTTAGGGATGCTGTTGCTGTTGTTTCCACCGCCGCCGCCACCACTGCCTCCCTGCTTGCCGTCTTTCTTGCCGTTGCTACCGTCTATGTCCATGTCCGCTTCTCCCTTTGGTTCCTTGGGTGGCGGCCGCGGGAGGAGAGTGGCGATCTCCTGCAGGGCAGAATTGATGCGGTTTCTCCGCCCTTGTTCGGCAATCTTGTGAGAAGTCCGCTTCGAGGTGAGGTTTGTCGACAGCTCGCTCGGGTATGACACGCCAGGCACCGTGTTGCCCTCGAGAATGTTCTGATAATTTGACTTGCTGGCCAGCAGCCTCGACGCCTGGTCCTCCGCCGCCGACACGCCGCCGGGGAGCAGCGGCTTGATGTTCGGCGAGATCTTGGGCCGCAGGGCTGGTGACACCTGCACCGAGCTGATGCTGGGCCGCTTCTTGCTGGATCCCCTCGGCAGCATCTGAGGCGTCTTCCGGCTCGACTGGGCCGCCATTGTTGGCGTCGACGAGAGGACCGGCGTCGATGCGGAGTTGTTGCCGGGCAGCAGCTGAGGGCTCTGGGTCGCGGATCGTGACGCGCTAGGCTTCACAAACGCGGGTGACGGCAGCGGCTGGAAGCCGGTGCGCGCCGAGAGGGGGTCTAGAGAGGGCGACGCCGTCGTCTGCAGAGAAGGCGTATTGCGTGCGCTGTTCGTGGACGGTGCCTGGGGCTTCTGGAAATCCATGCTGAGCGACTCCGGCAGCTCAAAGCTCTCGATGTGCTCATTGGCGATGGCCACAGCGTTTGTAGCACCGCCGCCTACGCTACCGCTGCCGGCACCAGATGCATCTCGATTGGTGCTGGCGACGACCGGCGACGACTTGTGTGACTTCTGTTGAGGCGATGCAAGCTTCATCAGCGAAGCAGGAGTGGCAGGCGACGGAAATCCACCGGGGAGCGTGGAAACGGCAGCAGGGGGGACTGGTGCGGCAGCTGCACCAGTCATGTGGCCTGCTGCGGAGCTATGGTTCTGCGGATGCAGATACGGGGACGGCCGGGCTGACCGCGACTTGGGAATTGGTGGCGGTGGCATATCTGTTAGGTTTTCGGGAGACACGGAGCCGTTCTCTGAATCGGTGGCCCCCGCAGAAGAGGAAGAAGGGCCGCCAAGCTGCATTGTTGAAGATGCGATGTGGCCGTGCGGCTGGTGGAAGTGCTGATGTTGCTGCTGCTGCTGCTGCTGCCGGATGATGGGCGACGACAGCGCCTCGTGCTCCAGAGATTCGGCCAGCTGGTCGAGAACCTGGGCATTGATGATCGGGGTGGTTGACGATTTTTTCCGCTGCGGCTTTGTGATGGGCGACTGGCGCACGTTTGCTTTCCGGGCTTTGGCAGCATTGTTTTTCCTTGCCTTCTTGGCGAGATCGCCCGACGACGGTGCAACTGCTGGTGCGGGTGCGGGGAGAGCCTCTAAATCCATATCAATCGGCGAGGCACTGCTGGCAGCCGCCATGCGAGGGTCGAAGACAGCGCTGGATTCCGTCTGCGCGTGCAGGGCTGGTGACGTCAGAGGGCTGAAATAGGCGCCTGGTACGGTATATTGCGTGTCAATGGGAAACTGAGTCTCGAGGGGAGTCACGGCGGGTGATACGAGGGGAGTGAACGACAGCTGGTTGCACACGTCAGTATTAAATACGATAGAAAAGGAAACCCGCAAGATGCGAGGAAAAGCTGTCACATACATCTTGCTGTTCTTTTAGATGCTGGTACCGCTCGTAGAGGGCCTGCTGTTGAGTCTGCTGGGACTGCTGCTGCTGCTGTTGTTGCTGCTGCATTTGCTTTTGCTGATGCTGGTTGTTCGGGTTGGGAGATACAAAGAACTGGTTGCCGGCCTGCAGCTCCAAACTTTGCGGTGTCGGGGGCACCATCTGATTCTGGCGAGCGAAGAAAGCGGCGCTCTGCTCGTCCATCTGCCGCTGCTGCTGCTGCAAGCGCTGCTGCTGCAGATACTGGATCTGCGCATCTATCTCGGAGATGGCTTCGCTCGGCGTCTGCGGTGGCATAAGCGTAGTCGCGATACTTGCGTGTGGGCCAGCGTCGGTGGTAACGGCAGGGTGTATGGGGTGGAGGCTGGCAGTGCCGGTGAGGCCGGCATCGGGCATTGCGCCGGATGCAGACTGTGCGAGAAGACCGGGCGCATTGTCGGCGCCGGTCATGGGCGTGTCAAGGGTTTCTCTTGATGGCGCCATGGTGGTCTGTATGAGATGGGGAGCATTGGGATTTGTGTTTGGGAAATCGGTGAAATCGAACTGAAGGGCGCTCTCGCCCAGATTTCCCATGCCGTTCATGTCGAGGAATTGCTGAAATTCCTCGTCGGAGCCGGGATGCATTCCATGCTCTTGCCCGTTCCAGGCTGTGGAACCCATCATGGCCATGACGGGGTGTTGTGTGGAGAGATGATGAGGGTTGAGTGAGGGGGAGGGGGGAGCAGGGTTGAGTGGGAAGATTGATGGATGAGAGATTATCCGCAGACGTAGGACTCAGCCGTGCAGCTGCGATGAAGCGGGAAGGGATGCGACAGAGGATAGAAAAAGCGTGACAAGGATGACGAGGGCTATTGAAGCGACCAGAAAAAAATAAGACGGGCCTCGTTGCGTCAACCGGATATCTCAAGTGTTGAGAATTGTGTGTCCGGGTTGCGTGCGCGAGT
The DNA here is from genome assembly GCA_002917075.1 of Hawksworthiomyces lignivorus. Taxonomy (NCBI): domain Eukaryota; kingdom Fungi; phylum Ascomycota; class Sordariomycetes; order Ophiostomatales; family Ophiostomataceae; genus Hawksworthiomyces; species Hawksworthiomyces lignivorus. The sequence continues at coordinate 80,831 of NTMA01000109.1, read as the reverse complement.
GTGTTGGAGGGCGCGAGTGTGTGTGCGAGTGTGTGTGCGAGTGTGTGTGCGAATGTGTGTTGTGGTGTCTAGGTGAGTGTTCTTGTGACAGCCGTCTAGGATGAACCTATGGGATGGTAGGATACGAGGGAAGGCAGGTGATGATGGCCTGCGCGCTGACCAGAACGAGAGCTCTGCTGCGGTGGAGAAGACGAAGAAGGCTGGTTGGATCCAGCGACAGAGAACAAAAAACGAGTCGTGGCGAGCGGTGCACGACAGATGGAGAGCGATGAGGGCCGGTCGAGGCAAGCAAACGATAATCTTTTTTTTTTCCTCTTCTCTTTTTGGGGGGTGGGTGAATAGTATTTTGCCTGTGGCAAGATTCAATCGACCGATGCTGTCGCCGTTTCGTCGTGCAGCGGGTTGCTTACGGCGGGAGTCTGGAGTTTCGGTTTGTTGATGTGGATGACTGGAGTTTCTGCTATTTCGACATCTACAAAGACATTGTCCATTTGAGTTTTGTGGTCCTTTTGGGGGAGGGAAACGGACAAGAGAATAAAAAAAAAAAACAAGAAATGAAACTAATAAAAAAGGAAGGGTCGTTCTTGGGCACTCGTTTTTTTTCGGTGCCTTCCTTCCCAAGTCTCAAGTACGACGGAAGAGATAGGAAAGGGAAAGGAAAAGGAGTTTTAGGTGGTGGCAGAAATGGCCGAGGAGGGAAAGAGCGACCCCATCCCGTAACGAGAACAAAATCCGGCGCAGAACCAGAGTGAGAAAGAGCGAGAGAGAAAGAGGGAAGGAGGGAACGAAGAGGAGACAAGAGGAAACGAGAGGGAGAGAGAGAGAGAGAGGAGCCCGCCCTGTCGTTAGGGAATGGAAGGTGGGGTGGGTGGAAAGGTAGAGACGCACTTGGTGGCTCTTTCCACCTGCTTTCCCTCTCTGTCGCCCTCACTTTCCTCTCTTTTCCCACGCTAGATTCTGAACGGCCTGTGCGCTAATCTCCAATGCCTGTCCCACTCAAGGTGAGAAACCCAGGAAATCCGAGAAGCTAAGCCAGCCGACTGCGGCAAAACTACGAGAGCAGTAATCCAGTCTACCATGGACGGAGCAAGGTGAAGAAAAAAAATTAAAACAGACTAAAAGCGGCGAGACGGCGCCGGCAAGACAAAGAAGTGAGAAAAGAGAAATTACGATGGAGAAGAAAAAAAAAAAAAGGAAAGAGCACAAAAAAAAATGCGGAGCCGGGCTTGTGATTGATAGATGACTGACTGACAGACTGCCATAAAAACAAAGCCCATGAAACGATGCGCAATTCCCAGAGGGAAGCTACGACGAAACAACAGCACTCAAAACGGAAGTTGGCTCTGTTAGAGCATAAGTGAGAGAAGTGAATTGGGAAGCCGCAAAAAATAGAAGCAAAGCATTGACCATTCAGCGTAGCCTACACGCGCATTAGACCTATAGAATGCGAGAAATAGGAGATTAAACGATTGCGATCTCTATTAAGACGGACGACTAAATATTACTAGAGGACCCCGAAAAATGCCATGTACCTTACTTTGCATTTTGGGGGGCTGGTTGTGCTCCTTTCCCTCTTCAGTGGGTGGCCATGCCGAGCGGTTTTGCCGACGGAACAGGCACAGAAACAGCATGGGAAGGAAAAGGCTTCTCTGCAAGGAAACGAGGGAATGAAGAAAACTGACCAACGGACGACTATGTATGCCATAGGCGACTAGTTGGGGCGGGACCCTAGAAAGAGATCTCCGGCGCCGGGGGCAAAGGGCAAGTAGAAAGAAAAAAAAATAGACGAGACTAATGTGAAAAAGAATGAAAAGAAAAAGCGAATAAGAAAAAGAGAAGAAAGAATCCGGGTCTATTGGATCGTAGTCCCTACAATATTTCAGCGACTAAGAGATGGATGGGATGCCGGCGCCGCGGCGCATATGGGCAATGGAAATGGTAGTCGTAGACAGACCCAGACCCTGGATGTGTTCTGCCGTAAGCAGAAGAATGCTCCGGGTGAACAGTAAATATTGAGATGGACGAGGAATCAGAATTCCAGCGCAGAATAAGACGGCATTCACACGCTGAAGAATACATGCAAATTCTAGTTCTAGTGCTGCCCCTCTTAGGGTTCCTCCTCTCGGTGCCTCCCTCTAGTGCCACTCTCTTGTCTATGTGTGTATGAACGAATATTAATACGGTTTTCTTCGACATGTACTCCGTACATACATAGGATGTTCGGAGTACGGCTGCGACCACAATGATCATCTACTTTACGATACTTCCTGGACAAGCTGCAGGCCTAATATGAAAGAAGATACCTAGCATATTTTTGTGTTTCCACCTGCGCTGCAACCACACTACTTCTGCACCTTGACCCACCCTCGCTACCTGCATCTGGAACTTAACCCGTTTTGGTTCTTGGGGATTGGGTGTGCTCCGTGGGCGAGTTCATCTGCAATTGCCCGTGTGCGTGATGCGGGAAGGGGTAAAATTCGAGAGCAGAAGCCTGGACGATGGGGTACGAAAACCCATACGGCTAAGCGGGTTGGATCCCCCAGCCTCCAGCACGGTCTCATTGGAGGTTCCAAGTCAGGCTTCTTCATACCACCTAAGCAAACATCTTACATTACAGCTGTCCACTCTGCAGCCGCCCCGCCAAACTCGCAAGCTAACTCTGCGACTGGCCTCCCAGGTGGCTATTAACCAATATGCGCGTAGTGGACTGAGGTAGTATGGGGGCCATTCTCTGATCATATCATATGCGAAATACAAATAAGCTCTTGGAAAGTGGGAAGGAAGCAAAACAAAGACAGCAACCGAACGCTCTCCGATTCTGTTCGCCGCGCAAGCTGTGTATCTGCGAAAGACAGCGGCCTGGGCTTCTTACTGTACATATATGCCAAAGATTAAAAAAAGCCGGCTGAGCTGATTGGCATCGGTCCCGATGGATGAGATGGGAGGGCGCGGGGGGGTTGGCTGAGAACCGACCCCAACAAGACCGGGATTCCTGTGATCAAAATCCGATGGTGAGAGCTCCTCAACTTCTCTTACGAGAGAAGAAAGAGGACACAGTTTGGGGTCGGCTGACGTCTGCTGCAAGAAATCGAGGAAGAGGCGGAGGAGGGGGGAGTCAGCATGGAGCGCAAATCACACCTGGGCAGAATTTCCCAGTCCCAGCGAACCTCGCGAGATGCATCCCATCACCGTCATCCAACCTTAGCGAGCCCTGCCCGGTTTCCCCATTCATTGCAGAAATCCGGGGGGATGCAGTTGCATGCGTATATCTTATTTTCTTTTTTTTTTGTGTGTGAACGAGTCTTTCCCTGGGGGCAAAGGGGGCGCGGTATGAAACGTTGGGGGAACAGATTTCGACCTCCATGCAAATAATAAATTCTGTGTGGGTGCCTTGGAGGTATCAGGCGCATCCTGCGAGGCCTGTTTAAGGAGTATCTACGAAGAGCAAAAGTGTGGCAATCTTTCCATGCAGTCTTTCCTTCGTATTCTTCCCCTTTTCCAGCCCGTCTCTCCTCTCTGGCCCTCTGTATTTCGATTCATTTCGTCTGACACCACGAAATCCCCACGCTCCCCAGAGGGCGGGTGGTAAACGTGGGGGTCAGAATGCCGCATTTGTAGTTTGACGAGTCAGTTCGAATTGGTACTGCCGTCTACGAACATACTCGACCGGACATAGGCGAGAGGTGAAACAGAATGTTTTATTTTTGCCAGGCCTTTTCTCTTTCGAACACGAGGAATAAATTAAAGAAAAATGGTGTGTGAAAAGAAGGCCAGGAAACCAGACAGCTAGCGTCGCCGAAGATCAGAGTCAACGTAGGCTGTGCATGCAAGCCATGTAGAAATTGCGGGGACCGAAGAAAGGCGATAACCATGTGTAGATAAGAAGCGCATCACCGAAAACAAGAAAGAGATAGATGAGAGATGCTTCAAGGAAAACGGGCGTACTTTCTGAAAGGAAAAGAGCAAGCAAAAGCGAGTCTGCAGCAAAAGAGATACATATTGCGCCGCATAACTCCCCGGTTGCATTCTGACCGAAGCCCAAAAGAGTGTGACCGACCAGGGGGGAAGAGGCAAAAGGAAAGATGACGAGATTTGGCCAAGAGGTGTAAGACTACTTTTGATAGCAGCTCAGAAGGTTATCAAAAAGAAATAAAGAACAAAAAAGGGCCTTAAGGCGCCTGGGCCACCGTGACGGGCCTGCCCGAGAACCGAGGGAGAAGCAGATAGAGACACCTCACGCGAGCGATATTTTGTGTAATACGTGGCTTGGACATATACCAAAAAAAAAGGCCCCAAAAAAAGTCGGCATCTTGCAGAATGTGGACACCGAGAATGAGAAGGGAAGAGGCCTAAAAAAATTGCGTCGGCCGGGAATCGAACCCGGGGCCTGTCGATGGCAACGACAGATTTTACCACTAAACCACCGACGCCTGTGAATTGTGATTTGACGTTGTCTTCATGTCTTATGAAGTATGTCTCAATAGCCAGCACAGAAACCTGCTTACCTCTTAGATCATTGCACGTGATAAACCTGCTGCTGGGTGCAAAACGCCAGAGAAAGAACTCAAGTTAAGCTACAGCATCTCACCGTAGCCGTCTTAGCGGAAACATACACCAGCTTTGATTCAGATTCAAGGCACGAGAAATGGCCGCAGCAAGTGCGTATTTAATAACGGGTCACTCTTTCTGCTTCTCTCCTACATCAGGTAAGGATTTTTTTCTTATTAGAAGATCCTGTTATCGGTATAGAAAAGACATTCGCCGTTCACAGTTGGTCACCTCTGTGGCTGTGCGTACAGCAGGGATTGTGACGAATTTCTTAAAACCACTTGACTCGGAGAGGGAATCAGCCCAAAATCAGATACTTCGGTGAAAGACGTCTCGAGATCGTATCTCCTCTTGCCTTCGCTTGACTTTACAGCAGGCTGCATAGCCTTCGCTCTGATATTAGCGATCCAGATTTGGGGCACCCTGGCCGGCTCGCCGGCAGGCTTACAGAGCCGAACTAGAAAAGGCAGATCAGAAAGACCGTAAGGATTGTGGATGTCCGAAACCAGAAGAGCCTGTTCCTCCTACGCACGTCTCAACTTCAACAAGTAATCTGTTTTCCGTCCAGTGGTTTGTCCGCACGGATGTTATCTGCTTGTCATGGGGAACCTACAAGGCTACGTATATCAGCTCAACGGGTTTTGTGGGGACGGTCCATGTAACCCATATATTAAGCCACAGCTAGTCTTGGCAGATCAATTGCCAATTTTGTACATCAGCTGCGACAACTCCTCTTCACGTTTACAATCTCTGAACCAAATGGTGATTGACGTTGGAAGCGGCTTCCAATATGAAGATATTTGTTGCAATATTATCATAGGCCAGTATATCTGACTGATCTCTTCCTTGACTGAAGCATGATAGGCCGGATCCATATTTGTCAAAAAAAAAAAGAGAATACTAGATGTGGTCACTAACCAACTAATAGTTAACGGTATATCATCGGCGTATACGGTTTAAGAAGTCTGCCACCTTGGTCTCGGGTTCAGCTTTTTCTTCTGAGAGTAACAACCTCGAATTGGCAAAGACAACAAGAGGCAAATAAGAGACCTGTCAATGCTTCGCGATGCCTTTTCGTGCCTTTCTGTCTCGCTTTCTGTTTATCGACCATATTATGGCACTGCTATCTAATTCGACCATTCAACGGGGGTCTTGTGAAAGCTCACCGAATGGCACATTGTCACCAGCACGGGGTTCATAACTCCAACCCAAGTGCTTGGCCAATATGTTGCAAACCTATTTTTTAAGCAGAGTTCCTCTCGTGGAAAGCATGTACGAGTCGGATTAGCTCCGTTCGCAGCTAAAAACGGCACTGTAACGGAGAGCTCCATCGGCCGCGTCGGTGGTTTAGTGGTAAAATCTGTCGTTGCCATCGACAGGCCCCGGGTTCGATTCCCGGCCGACGCATTTCTTATTTTGTCTCGCCTAAGCTGCTCTTTTTTTAGCCTCTAACCTTTGTTTCTTTTTTTTTGGCTTTGGAGAGAAGCGTACGCAAGTGTGGGCGCTGAAGTTCTTGCTATCGTGTATGTATTTTGGTTAGAACACCGAAAGAAACCCGAATATCTGAAAGAGTTTATGCCTTATTGCAAGACATACGTCCTATACAAACTTGGGGAGAGTGGATGGCAACAGAGACTCGCCATAGGGGACCTCTGATCTCTTAAGAGTTTTTGACTGCTGTAAGCGTGATCTGTTTTGAAAAAAAAAAAAAAGGTATTATCTGCTTCTTTTATTGATTGCATTACAGCTGTTGGTGTTTAGTTATGAGCATCAGCCTAAATTTGCAGTCCCCTCACAGTTATTTATTCTTCCAGCTGTCCTTTACATCGAGATATTTAAACCAGGAGGAGCTCAAAAAGCATGTTGGCATTGCTGGGACCAAAGGCAAGAGTGTTCCTGCAATGAATGACCATCTAATTCCACAGAGTAGATGATCGGGGTAATAGCTGCATCTTGTAAATTATAAGCGTATGTTCAGAATCTGCTCTTTTGGTCTTGATTTGAGGAAGTACACACGCAGCCCTGATATTACAGCCAGCTTCGCCAGGATTCACTACCGTCTCATAGCGTCTGTGCTATAAAGGACAGAATGGTCGGTACTAGAAAGAGAACCTCTCGTTCTGCGACAGCATCTCCACATACTGCAAGCTCTGCTAGATCTGCTGATTCTACGAGAAGTATAGCAGTCTTTTCCATGTCCAGCCACCTAGGAAAGCAAAAGAGAATGTTGTCTTGATTTGATGGGAGCTTTGCTGGCGGCGTGCCGATGGTGTTGAAGCAGATCTAGTGGGTTTTGCCATAGTGCTGACTCCTGAGCTGTCCTCCCTCTTGTCGAGGGCTCTCACCGTATTTACAGAGCTACTACGAGGAGGCCGTGCTACCTTCGATCGACATAAATTGCCACCTTTTCTCTGCGTACACAAGTGTCTGACCCTCCTTCACCATGAACCCCCAATTGAATTTTATAAGCTAGATCTTTTATTAGCAACTAGAAGCTGTGCGTTACTCCATGGCATGCTCGGATAGCCTTGGCAGCTGTGCGAGGGATTCTCTTCGCCGGATCAAACAGCGCCTTTATAGATAATGGAATGACTGCCACAGGCTTAATGGCGGCCAACCCTACAGGCCGACTTTGGATGAGCGCTGCTATGGGGCCGGGAAGTGAGGAAGAGCACACCGAGAGTGTGGAGACCTGTGACAATGCCAGGCCCCATTTGAGGGTAGACTGATGACCGTCATACGAAAAGTGCCGACTGCGTAGATAGTGCGTTTTTCTAGTCGAGAAAAAAAAGCACGACTGATTTGTGCTTCCTATCTCTTTTGCTGCTGAAAAGGAATACACAATGTGGAGTCTAGGGTTGTTGCAAAGTTCAGCCGTCGAGACTAATTCATAGATCAGATATCCGCAAGAGATGTTGTACATAGGTGCCACACTCTACATTCACATCAGACTTAGCAGGTTTAAGAACAAAAGTAAATTCTAGCTTTAGCTAAAGACCAGAAGGCCACTTAATCTTTAAGAGACCGATTTGGATTTTATCTCCTCAGCCCCGTTCTCCTCTCCTCTCCTCTCAAGCACAGAAACGAGACAATAAATATTACCAATGTCGTGGACTCCGACCCGGGGCCAGCTTTTAGGTATGATGCAAAGACAGGAGAATTGGAAGCGGCAACACCCAATCCATGTACAAAAAAAAAGAAAATACGGGACCAGGCCCAAGTTGTGTCTAGCGCAAGGATGTAAGGAAAGATAAGAAAAGACGAGGGATAGACAAGCAGAAGATTATTCGCGAACAAGCTTGGTTAAGGAGAGTAAGAAGATAAAATCACGAAGCAGGCTCTGCTTTGAAAATGCGTGAAGACCAGGAGAGATAGACGGAACAGAAAAAAATAAGTAAAACACGCCGAAGATGCCGGGTATTGAAGGAATATACAGAACAGAGATTGGAGAGCAATTAGAGAAGAGGCGGTAGCACACGCTGTCTAGGTTTTTTTTTGTGTTTCGCAAACGTAGAAGGCGTAGGCAGAAACTACATAGAAGACATGAGGTAGGGAAGATGTAAAAAGATTGTTAACCAGCTTGTGGCTTGTTGTGTTGATATACAATTCGACGGGGTAATTCGATGGGTATAAAGCGAAGGACATGATGGTACAATGCTTTTGGGTTTTCTGGTGGCTTTGAATATGGTGTAGCCGTCATAACACCTAAAGTGTTGGGATTGTGAATATGAACATGTCGGTAAGGAGTGTCATGAAGAGAAGGTCAGTGATCGTTGCCTTCGTAAACTGATGTGAGCCGAGCACATATGTCATGCCCCGCTTGTTCGTCTATACCCGAGAGGAAACGTCTCCCAGGTTGAGCCAGCTCATATCAGAAGATGTGTCAGCCATGGCAAGCTGCGGCTGGCGGCTCATGCCGCTCGGCGCAAAAGATTTCTTGCCGCCGGTTGCTGACGCAGGAGCAAGAGGCGTATTGTGCATAGCGCCATAAGCACTGCTTGGTGCTCGGTCGGCGCCCCATGGCCTGTCGGAGGACGATGATGTCGGATCCCACATATCGTGGATGCTGGCTGGAATGCCGCTAGAATAGCCAGAGTGGGATGACGACTGGCTGGTGGAGCGCTCAATCTTTCCCCGCATGCCTTCCTTCATAAAGTTGTCAAAATTGGCAACGGTTGGCGATCCTGAGTTGACTCGTTGGAAGCGCGGCTTCGTCTCTGGCATGACGGGAATATCGAGAGGCGGGACCGTCGCCGAATCTTGTGTGATGCGGTTCTGGTTTGTCGACGAGTAGTTGCTGCTGGCCTCGCTGACAACTGTTCCTCGCTTTGAATTGCGGCTGTTATGACCGCTGGCGCTCGAGCCCCCGTTTCCGAAGCCGAGAATATTGAGCGCACTGCCGCCTGACCAGTACCGGTTCCAGCCGGATGAGCGTCGCGTGCTGCCTTGCCGCCGCACATCATTGGCCTGCTGTTTCGGATCTGTGACGCTTCGGCCGTAGGCACTTGTTGCTGCGGCAGCTGCTCCTGCTCCAACCCCGAATCCAGCACCACCGCTCCTTTCAAATTGTGCTTGACGCGGCATAGAGACGGATGCCATGTCGGGCCTCGGCTGAGGAATCGGCTTGCTGATGGTGCTCTTGAAGTTCTTGTTGAAGATGCTGCTGGTTGAGCTTCGCTTCGTGTCTCGACTGTTGTTGCGCTGGATGCCATCGGCCGCTCGCGGCTGGTTGACGCGGCCCATCATGATAGCCACAGAGGAGAATGAACCTTGTGAATCCTGTGCTTGGTGGCCGCCTCGGAACGTGCCCTTGCCGCCACCAAGGGGCCGCTGTGCGAAGCTATCGCTCACAATAGCGAACGCATCTTTCTCGGACGACGAGGTGCCGCTGGCACGCCGGTTATGGGCAGCTTCCAGGAAGTTCTGGCGTTTGCGCCGGCGCATGATGATAAGGTAGGCAATAAGAAGAATAATTCCCATACCTGCAACAGCGCCGAGAACGATTCCAAGAACTGCGTTCGCCGACATATTGTGGGAAGTAGGGGCAGCGACTGCGGTAGCAGAGGCGGCAGAAGATGTAGCAGACGCATCAACCGTTGTGGACGACGAGGGTGCTGTAAGAAGCGTCGTCGGCGCTGTAGTGGACTTTGTCGAAGAAGAGGTCGTTGATGAGGATTGTAAGAGGACCTTCTTCTGAGCCAGCATCTGTGTCGCGTTGCTCCACGAATTGGTCCGGCCATTGAACATACACAATACATCACTACCACCACCTCCTGACAGTACAACCATGCCTCCCGGACCCTGCGCAAGGGAAAACCCAGACCGAGTCGTCGTGGGTGCCAAAGTAGCATTATAGGCAGGCCAGTCAGAGAGTGTCAGCGGGCTCGCTGCGGCACCTCGGCGAATAAACCTCGCATCCGCCAGTTCCTCTGGAATAGAGCGCCTGGCCGGCGCCGCGTTTGTGACCGGCTGGCCATTGCTATCCATGAGTACGATACGGCTCACCTGGTTGGGTGACTTGGTTGCGTCGAACGTGTACAAATTCTTGCTGTTATCATCTCCTGTAATTAGAGCAGCCTGGAGGCCGGTCGTGTCGATCGTCAACGGGTTGAGGAGCGTTGTGCCGGAATTTGTCCAGCCATTGTTGGCCGGATTAAACAGCATCACCTGAGTATTGGAGGCGCTGCCGCCGATCATGACAGCCTCGGATGACGACCATGGAAGAATGATCGGGTTGATCGTAGGCGGAGCCGTGGACTGGTACGCCACGACGCCGTACGGGGCAGAGGCTTGGATGGTGAAAGTCTGTGTCGAAGCGCCTGTAGAGCCATCCTGCGAGCCCGCATACATGAAGATGCTGTCGGTGTCATTGAGGTAGATAGCATTGTGGTGCAAGCGATCCTGGGTGACTAGGGTCTGGGGAGCTAAAGATGCCCACTCTCCTGTTGAGTAGGTGTACTTTTGTAGGCCATTGTAGCCTGCCGTGGATGTCGTTCCTCCTACGACGTAAAAACCTGCCTGGCTGGGATCGCCTGGTGTCGAACCCACACAAACACCGCCGGTCACAGAAACACCGGACGGCAACTGCTTCCACTTAGCTCCGGAAGTTAAAGATAGAGACTGGAACGCGGACGCCGAATAAGTGTAGAGCGTGTTGTTGAAGATCGTGGAACAGATGTTCGTCAACGCGACTGGGGGCTGAGGGAGCGCCATCTTGCGGTCTCCTAGCTTCTCTGAATTATTGAACCGCAAAACCTGAGTCAATAGTAGAAACGACCTCGTCGTGCGAATAAACTAGTCAACGCGTTCGCCGAGTGGGTTCCGTCAGCGTATGCTTAAAAGCACTTGGTATCCAGCAACTCAAGTCTACTGTCGAAACTGCATAGCGCCACTGCTGTTGAAGGTTAGATATCGTATTGTTCGATAAATTAGATTGAACTGCTGGTCGAGTCAACTGGCACAAATGAGGCCCGCTCTCACAGCCTGCTATTCAAGCGCAAACTCGGGATGTTGTGATCGTGAGATTTCTGCCCAGAAACAAAGGCGATACGTTAAGACGTGAAGACTTCCTGGCCTGGTAAAGCGATCGGCTCGGCTCTTAACAGACGGCGGGGAAGTATGCTTCGAATGTCGAGAGATGTGGCGGAGCGTCGTGAAGAATGCGAAGGGAGAGGCGGTTCGCGCACGAACGAAGGGATGCCGAAAAGAAAGAGGGAAAAGAAAAAGAAGGAATGTCCTGGTAGACCAGCAGCAGATATCACAGTAGAAAACACTAACTTTCCAGTCGAACGCCGAGAACGAAAAGAAACTCAGTATTGTCGACGAGTGATGGCGACCAAGTCTTTGTTGGGAGGAAGCCAACAAGATTTGCTGTGGGATGCAAACCGTTGGTGAAGAAAGAGAGAAGGAGAAAAAGGGAGGAAATCCGGTCCCCCAAGGTGAGCTTTGCTGATCGACAGAAACGTAAGGTCGTTTTCTCCTATACCGTGTACCAGGAGGCGAGTGTTTTCACCAGCAGGACGGCGTATGGAGGGAATGTTTCGAGAGAGTGTCGGAGAAGGACAGTAAAGGAGAAGAGAAATGAAAAAGAGAGGTGGACGTCTGAGAAGGATGGGTTAGGATAGGAGAACACACTCTTCTGGTGCTTGCCCAGGTTTGGTAGTCGTCTCTCGTGTCTCTCTGTCGCACGACTGGGGTCGGGGTTGTGTACTTGGGGGGGGGGGAGGAGTAGGACTGGGACTGGGACTGGGGAGAGAAGAGAAATATTGGCAGGCTAGTCGGGAGACGAGAGAGGTGTGAGTACGTATAGAATATCCCCGTATAGCGACCGCCGTAAGAGGAGTCTATGCTTATACTCGTTCTCTCTGGTTCAAAGCGCAAGGAGCAAAAGCACCACCATCACCTTGTCTCTCTGGCTGGTGTTGTCTGGTTGGCCCCTCTCACAGTGTACCATAGGTCTTCAGTTCTGCCATTGAGCTTGCTTCTTCGCCTTCGCTGAGGGACAAACGAGCCCGTGTCATACGTTTTGGCTCTCGTGGCGACCCCGGTCAATAATAAAATACGGGTGATGATTGCAGGGGATCCCGTATCGGTACGAAAGCAAGAGAAAAGGGGGTGGTGGCAAGCAACGCCTTCCGGGCAGAGCAGACTAACGCGGTAAGATGATCTGCGAGTCTGCGTAAAAAAATAAATAAAAGAAAGCGGGAGAGCTCTGTTGCTTTGTGCCTGGTTCCTGATTATGACCTAAAGCGGTAGAGCATACGCGAACGCAGCTTGGTTATTTGGTGCTTTGATTTCAGCAAAGCACAACAGAGACGAGGATATGTCTGTTCGTATATAGGTCATACTTAAGCCTATGCGAAGCACAACAATGATGCCTTTTTTTAATAACTTTCTTTTGAATGTAGATATTTGACTACGTTCGAGCACGGGCAGAGATATAATACATGAGCACGAAAGCAGAAAGCAGAAAGTAGAAAGCAGAGAACAGGGAGCGGAATTGGGTCGACAATAAGGAAGGCACAGAACACACACACAACGGGCGGGAAGGTGCGATTGAGAGGGACAAAACAACAAAAAATGGACCTGTCGTGCAGGATAGGGGGAGGCGTTGCACGAGCAAACAGAGAGAAAGAGCAGCTTTGGCCAATAATGTTTGTGAATGGTAGTGGGTCCGAGCAAGGGCTGTAAGTATCAAACCCCTTGGCGGTACTTGAACAACCAATAAAAAAAGTAATAACGACTGGTAGTCATTCTTGCAAGGTACAATCACGAGAAGCAAGGGTACTGGAGCACTTGCCCCTGGCTTAGACTCTTTTCCTTCCGTTTATGGAAAGTACTGTTAGGGGTATTTTTGTAGGGAGCGCTACCTCAAAAGATACCACAAAAGAGGTTTTAGTGTCCAAGCAACGTTGCTCCCCCAGTCTGGGCATAAAAGCTGATCCCAGCAGAAAAGGCGCAGCTTGGTGGTTTAATATTAATTGCCCAGCTTTTTGCAGGCACCAGCGATATACATAGTTTACTGTACATGTGTACACATACATTAGCTGTATCATGCTCCTTTCTACACGTATTAAGCCTACGCAGTACGCTGGGCTGCCCTGTTTCGTTGTGGGGAAAAGACAAACGAATCCTACTACAGAGAAACAAAACGAACGAAATACCTCCGCTCGCGAAACGGCTTGGTGTAGGAGAGTTCCTTTCCTAAGTGGGCATTTCTTAGCTCTTTCTCTTTTCCTTTTCCCCCGAAACTAGCCCTGTCTCTGTGTTTGCTCTCTGCCTCTGTCGCAGAAAGCCAGACTGCGGTCCGTCTTGTCTGATTCGTTCCAGTGGCTTGGACGGTGAGCAGAAGCGCCAAGTGAGGAGAGGGAAGAAAGGTGGGAATGAGGAAGCCCACGAGAGGGAGAATACGAGAACAGCTGCGAGAACACGGACAAAAGAAAGGGAGATGCAGCGGGGAAAAAAAAAAAAAAAAAAAAAAAAAAAAAGAGAGAGAGAAAAACAGCAGGCAGCTGCTCCAAAAGAAGAAAAGCCACTCATCTCCACCGGGCAAGCGGTCGTGTTGGGGTCCCGGGGTGAGGCAGAACAATACCACTCTGGCTGAAACGCGCCGTCCTGCACGTGTGCCCCTGAACTAACGCAGCCCACGACAAGAGTACGGAAAAGGTATGTAGAAGCTGTCTAAAGTACTTGGCAATGCAGCATTGTATGGCTGAGCTACCTGTCTCCTCTTCTGTGCTTCCCAGCAAGCTGTATCACTCAAAGCGGGACTGCGTCTTGTTTACAAAGGTGTACGAGGAACGTACTCGTACATGCTTAAACCACATACGGCGCCGACCGACTCTCTTTCGGAGGCCACAGACACCAATAGTTTCCTGGGTCCTTTCACCTCCATCTCCTCTGCTGGAGAGATATGTTGCCTCTTCTTCCCTTCTTTCCCTTCCCTGCCGGTCAATATGTACTCTTTGACCTGTTTAAAGACCCTTCCGGGGATGGAAATAACAGGACTGGGTTCTACGACAGATGTAATCTTACAGTTAACCGCGAACGCGTCTCGTCACATTGCGATTAGCGTTGACAAGAAGAAAGGCAAAAGCAGCGGTTGAGTTCACCATGATGGCAATAGTAATGACAATCCCGCTTTCTCTTTTGGACGCGCTCCTGTCTCCATACTCCTTTATCTTGAATGTCGTGAATCTGGCGGGGACGCTGATTGCGTAAAGGTATATACGAGTACGCTAGAGTGTAGATTTGCGCCCACGCCACGCGAATCTTCCAAGCGTATCTCCCTGTGTTCGTATAATTACACGTACGAGCTCTTGGATCCAACGGCACGATGTTACTGAAATGTCGTTAGTAACAGTTCAGGTTTATCTTCACATTTCTTTTTCTTATCACGGTGATCGTGGGGGCTAAAGAAGTGATATGGAGGCACCCTATTTTCCGCATCATCTCGCGCGCATCCCTTATTACGTAGGCGAGGCGCTAGAAGAAAAGAAAACGTTCCGCTGGCAAGAAAGCCCTTCCGCCTCGTGGGAACAGAATTTTTGCAGTAATATTCTCCGGTCGTCCATTTAAGTTTACCGTCTATGCTAAAAAAGGCAACTCAACCTGTATTCTAGACAGAGTCGCCATCCAGAGCCTCGCCAGAAATTTGAAAAGGCTCGGGCGCGCCGAAGGGCATAAACCGACTATCAAGGAGAGAAATATCGCAGGAAAAATGCAAATTTTATATTGCCTCTCCCAACTCGGTGATTCAACTGTTCGTAGCTGGCTCACGCCAAAGCAGGCAGACACATATTGAACGCGCCGACAAGCAGACATCTGGGGCTATGTCGATCTCTGCCTGATGACCAAAAAACAGACACACCCTAGGCCTTTCACCGGGCTATGCATGCTTGTGAAAGATAGAATATGAAAGGGCCGTGCAATTCTCACGATGCCACCGACAAGTCCCTCCGATTAAGGCCCCATTCACGGTGCAAGCATGTCTCTTACAATGTAAGCGCCGGTCCTGGAAAAGCCTGGATTCGCGAATCGCCCACGAGTTTGAAGAATTTATTTTAGTTCCCCGCCGTCAATTTCTTTTTGAAAGGATGAGCGAGAGAATAAAGAGCAGCGGTTCTGCCGTTTCATGCCAGCCAGGAAAGCAGACCTTGATTTTTCTGAATTTGTCCTGGGCCGTCCTGCATATCCTAATTTCGCGCGCGGCTTTTTGGCATGCGAAGCGAGAGGTAAGGAGATGATGGGATGATTTGGGGGGAGGGGATCACCGCCGCCCCCAAAATCACAGCCAGCGAACCAGAGCGCTGCGTGCCGATCACCGCGCCTGATTGGCTGCGCAGAGCATTGAGCATCACCCTCTACCACTTTCCACTGGCCAAATGTCTTGTCTTCGCTCTGTCTTACTTTGTTTCCACTGCTCTTCGTCCTCTGGTCATTCTGATTTTCTATTCGTCGCATCCGGTTTTTGGCATTTTATATAAGGGGCGCAGAAGAGGAAATGTCTCTTGTGCGATCAGCCCTACAGAAATGAGCGGCAATGATGTCACGTATCGGCGAATTTTCACTGTGCAAGATTATGTTCTCAGGATCTATGTTGGAGGATTCAATTCTATTTTGGATTTGCTATCATGTCTTTCTGGGGTACCACCCCAAGGCGGTCCCGTCTCTGCGCTGCCCTCCTTAATGTCAAATTGTTCTCGTGATGGCAGTTTCTGGGGTAGAGCACCGTCTCAATTTGGGCACACTTGGTCTCACACAGGCTTGCATATCACTTCCACATGCCTGGCTTTTCGTCACATGTTGTGGTGGTTACTCTTTTCGTGGCATTCTTTTGTGTCTTGCCACACCAGAAAAATGGTATCGTTGAAAATGAGTTACTCTGGCCCAATAAAATAAGTAGCCAGAAATAGAACTGTGATATGCATGACCGAGGCCTTGAATAAAAGTAGTGCGCCGGGGACAACCTCTGTCCATTTCCCCTGTGCAAAGCACAAGTACAGAAGAGACGAAAGAAATAGAAATGCCGTATACGGTAACCCAGACGTGATTGACCAGCCCTTGACAGCCTGAACCTGAAAATGTCCGCGCCATATCTAAACACCCTCCTAATAACACCCCTAAACTCGTCATTGTTAAAAGTCCCAATATTATCCCTCTCAGCCTCTTGTTCAAACGCCGCGATACAGCAGTATGTTGGTCATGTGAGCAGTGGCTCTTTACCGCATGCGGCTATTGCCATAACTGCTGTTAAGTTTTGCTGAGACCGCCCTTGTTGTGGTGATGCCATGGCGAGTTCCATCCAGCTGCGCTCCTAGGCAGCATTGATGAAGACCTCTGGGCCAAGGTTCGGCTGGAAGCGATGAGAAAATTACAGTTAGCCTTATGTACAAGAAGAAAGTTCACAAAAGGGGAAAAAGGGAGAGCTTACTCTCAACTCTTGAAATTTGGCGATGGCAGCTTCGGGGTTCCACCCGACCTCAACCAGGCACATCTCAGAGTACTGAGGTGTCATGTTGGTGATCTTGGAGAGCTCAGCAACCATGGCCTGTTTCTGGTCCTGTTCTGAGGTAGAATCGGTCGACTGGTCGGGGACTGGCTGGTGTGCGCGCAGAGAGAGCATGTCGCTCACTACGCGGAAGGCCGCAGGCCCGCCGGGCACGGCGGGGCCGAGCACAAACGTCCGCGTAAAGCTTCGTTTGCCGGTCTTGTTGCTCACGGGGTCGATTTCGTCAAAGTCGCCGTGCACGGTAAGAAGGAGGCCATCCACGCCCGCCGGACTCTGCCCGGTTGGGTCTTGGATACCGGGGAGCGGATGGCAGTCGACGATGTATTTCTGCAGCTCTGTCTGCAAGCTCGGATGTCTTGTCCGCGGAAGGGTGTTCCACAGCTCTCTGATCATGGCAGAGCCTTTGACCAGTCGCTGCACGCGCGCACTCCGGCTTGTAATCTTTGTGAGGTTGCGGGAGTACCGCAGGTACGCGGCCCACGGCAGCACTGGCGTATCGCTATGCTCGCGGGGTGTGTGGGTTGTTACAGAGAGAGAGAACTGGCTCGCATTGTCGTAGAAGACGGCGGCAGCCTGCGCTCTGTCTGTGTCGTAGAGTTGGATGAACTGCGTCAAGAATGCCTCGGCAATCCCGCTGCTGTCGCGGAAGTCCGAGCCGGATTGTGGGATTGGCGTTGGCCGTGCCGCAGCCCTCGCCGCCTCGGCTGCGGCAACTTGCTCTGGTGTTCTGACTTGGACGCCGCTCAGGTTCATGAGTTTCGGGAACCATTGCATGAGCTCCGTCGCGAAGTTGGGGTCTTCGGTTTCGACCGGATTGCCGGTCATAAGCAGGGTCTCCAGGTTACGGAAGCGGCCCCGCCACCGGTTCAGAGTCTTGAGCTGTTTAAACTGGTTGCCGCTCAGGTCCAAGTTTTTCAGATCGGGAAAGGTCTCGGCCAAATCGAAGACCTGGCCGACCCAGTCGATGTTGTTGTTGGCGAGTGTGACGCTGATCACGGCTTCGCGCTTTGCGTCAGCTGTAGGGAAGGTCTCGTCGCAGATAGCCATCAGGACCTTGAATGTCTTCTCTGCGCGATCCTTGTCTTCCAAGTAGCCCATCCCAATAAGCACGGGATCTTCGCCAAGACGAGATAGATCGAGGAGCTTGTTCTCGGCACTGTAGCGGGTGCCGAGAACTTGTTGAAGCTGGGTTTTCCGCTCCAGCGTCTGCTGTGAGAGTTGTGGTTTTGCGTCATTCAGGGTCTGCCATCCTAATGGGTCTTCGGTGACTGTAAGTTTTGCTCCAGCAAAAATGAAGCCGTTGAGCTTCATGATTTCCTCGGCATCTTCCTGAGATACCATGACGTGGAGGATGAAGTCACTGTCGAGACGTGACTGTTGTGGTTTGCCGCGTTAGCTAGGCGCAAGATAATGCCCCAGAACAGGGCACAGCGGGTTGTAGTGGTGGTGGCCATTTGGGATACCACGCGGTCTTCGAGCAGTTCGACGGCCAAAGCGAACAGAACGAGGGAAAGAAACAAGAGAAGAGAAAGAGGAGAGTTCAGATCGCATCCCGTAGACTCTTATCTTCGACTGCCAGATAAATCATGATGGAACGAAGAGAGGTGAAGAGAATAAGAGGAGAAAAGAGGCCACTGTCGAAAACAACGCTGTGTAAGTTTCCCAAACAGAATTTTCATTTTATACATACCTTGATAATTTTGACGCCGCGGCCCATGTGTGCTGATTTCCGCTCGATGAACTCTAAAATGTTCTTTTCGCCGCGATCCGGGTTGGTTGCCGCCTTGCTCTGCTGCAGACCGATGACCTTGAAGGACTTGCGGTTGGCAATGTTGCTGAACTTCTTGCGCGGCAGTTCCGAGATTCTCTTTGCTAGGCTAGCCTCGCCCGTGGCACCAAGGTGCCGCCGGATCTTCTGCTCGGCAGCCGCTACCGCACGAGATGCCCCCCGACCTCGCGTGGACTGGTTCGATTTTCTGCCATCACCCTTGCCAGCGGCAGTATTGCCCATGACTACATCGCCGTTCTTGTCGAGCCTGGGGCCACCTGACTTCCGGACACCGCCGCGGCCGCGCGTGGAACTCCTTGTAGTGCGAGAGTTTGACGCATTCGCATCGTTGCGAGGGCCTGTCGGAGGAGCCATGATATCGTGCGAGAAGTGGCGCGAGCCTGATTGACAATAGCGATATCAGGCAGAAGTTGCGCGAGTTTCTCTACCCCGATGAACGGGCCTGTTCAGCTTAGGAAGCAGGCCACACTCCTGGCGAGAGGAAGGCTCGGAGAGGGAGCCGAAGACGGAAACTGCGTAGGCACTATCTTCTATATGGTAGAGAGGCCCGAAGGCGATGAGGAGTTGGGCGAAACTCTTCGCGCGGTGGATGGCGAAGGAAAAAAAATCTAGCGAGATGTTGCTAGCTCTGTCCGCGAAATTCCGGTTGGGAAAAGGGGGGGGATGAGAGAGAAGAGTAGAGAGAAGAAAAAGGAAAGGAAAAGAAAGAAGAGGAAAGCCAGGTATGTACGCTACGCGAGCGCTGGCTTTCAAACAAGGCGGGAATTCGAGGGGGGCGTTGATTGTTGATTTGTTTTTGAAGCCTTTTTTTCTTTTTCTTTTCCTTTGACGTTGCGAGAAAAATAGTAGTAGTAAGAAAGAGCGACCGCAAACGGGAATCGCAGAACTGCTCACGCGGTTTGGCCTTACCTAAGGCCTCGCGTGTCAGTGGCTGAATAATGCCCCACTTATTTTGAAAGAAAATAGGCAGCGAGGCAGCTATGAGCAAAGATTATTAGTCATTTCTCATTGGTGCCTGCCGATTTTTGCCCCTCTTCCAGATCCGCCTGCAATGCATTAGGTTCACGTGACTTGGCGACGAGGCGCTTTCCCGCATCGAGTTGTTATGCGTGAATCACGCGTCATCTCTATCGCCTATGTCTCGTACTCTCGCGCCTAATGGCAAGGCAACATGTCCGAAGGCCTCTACTTTTAATGCTATATGAATGACGAGCCTTGCCAGGGATCCAATCTTCCAAGATGGATGACGATGAGTTTGGTGGAGATCTTGCCGACGAGGATCTGATGCTCGCTCTTGAAGCAACATCTACGGATTTTGCTGTTCCTGCTCGGCCGACGACATCCACGAGATCTACAAATATACCTAGGACAACGGCAGCTTCCAGGTCATCGATCGATGTCAGGAAAAATGCTACTACCACAGGAAGCTTCAATGCGAGCTCTTCTCGGCCAAATGTTCCTAGGAACAACTTTCCGGTTCCGCCGCGAGCTCCCGAACGGAATAGCAATCCAGCTAGAAGCGGAGCACAGGTGAGGGGAATTAGACCTTGGTTTTGTGGCCTTTTTTTTTTTTTGGTGTGACAGTATTGTTGAAGGAGGCTTAGGGGCTTTTTTTATGCCCTGAAAACGAAGAGGCAAAAGGTTACTGACACGACAGCAGCTGCCCCAGACAAAGCAGCCCTGGGCGGCGTATCCGTCGGCAGAGCTAGAGGGGCTGCCGTCCGATGCGTTCGACAGCTCTTTGTCCAATGCTGCGGGCCACTCGCAGCGATCAATAATTGCTAGCTGCAGGCAGCCACTGCGCCTCTCAGGCCAGGGATCGTCTTTCCGGCAGACCACGCTCTTTGGCGATACCCTCCAGGATGAGCCCCCGCTGCAGCCCACCCAGACGCCAAACCACATGTACCGCGCCGATCTCCCGCCGGAAGTGCCGACGCACCACAAGCTCGACCACGAGGCGCTGCGCACTTGGGTGTATCCGACCAACCTCGGCCCCATCCGCGACTACCAGTTCAACATTGTCAAGAACGGCCTGTTCCACAACACCCTGGTCGCCCTGCCCACTGGACTGGGTAAGACCTTTATTGCGGCGACTGTCATGCTCAACTTCTACCGCTGGACGCATGACGCTAAGCTGATCTTCGTCGCGCCGACTAAGCCGCTGGTGTCGCAGCAGGTCGAAGCCTGCCTCACCATTGCCGGCATCCCCCGCTCTGAGACGACGCTGCTAACAGGCGAGACGTCGCCCGCCCTGCGCGAGGCCGAATGGACCAGCAAGCGTCTGTTCTTTATGACGCCACAAACGCTGCAGAACGACCTCTCCAAGGGCTACGCTGACCCAAAGTCGATCGTGCTCCTGGTCATTGACGAGGCTCACCGTGCCACGGGCGACTACGCCTACGTCAAGGTCATCGGCTTCCTGCGCCGCTTCACCAAGAGCTTCCGCGTGCTGGCATTGACCGCCACGCCCGGCTCCAAGGTCGAGGGTGTCCAAGAAGTCATCGACAACCTGGGCGTCTCGCACGTCGAGATCCGCACCGAGGAGTCCATCGACATCCGCCAGTACGTCCACGCCCGCGACATCGAGCGCTTCACGTTCGAGCCCTCGCTGGAGATTCGGCACGTCCAGGAGCGCTTGTCTAAGGCACTGAAGCCCTTCTGCGACAAGCTGGACCAGCAGCGCATCTGGTACGGCCGCGACCCCATGGCGCTGACAGCGTTCGGCCTTATGAAGGCGCGCGAAGAGTGGTTGCACGGCGCGGCGCGGCACCTGAACGAGGGCACAAAATACATGATCTTCGCCGTGTTTTCCGTCTTGCAGAGCGTCGCCCATTCCATCAAGCTGCTCAACTACCACGGCATCCGGCCGTTCTACGACAGCATGGCCGAGTTCCGCAGCAAGGCCGAGGCCGACGAGAAAGGGTCCAAGTACCGCAAACAGCTCGTGAACAACGCCGACTTCCAGGAGATGATGATGACCATCGAGCGCTGGCTGCGCGAGGACAGCTTCGAGAGCCACCCCAAGGTCGTGTTCCTGCGCGAGGCGCTCAACAGCCACTTCCAGGACGCGCCCCCGGGCGCCGGCACACGCGCCATCGTCTTCAGCGAGTACCGCGACAGCGCCGACGACATCGTGCGCACGCTGAACCAGAACTGTCCCGGCGTCAAGGCGTCCGTCTTTGTGGGCCAGGCCGACTCGAAGCGCAGCGCCGGCATGAAGCAGAAGCAGCAGATCGAGGCCATTGAGCAGTTCAAGGCCGGCGCGTTCAACGTGCTGGTCGCGACGTCGATCGGCGAGGAGGGCCTCGATATCGGCCAGGTCGACCTGATCATCTGCTACGACGCGTCCTCGTCGCCTATCCGCATGCTGCAGCGCATGGGCCGCACGGGCCGCAAGCGCGCCGGCCGCGTCGTCCTTCTGCTGATGAAGGGCAAGGAGGAGGAGAAGTTCGCCGAGGCCCAGGACAACTACACCCGCATGCAGGAGATGATCTGCGACGGCTCGCGCTTCGAGTTCCGCTTCGACCTGTCCGAGCGCATCGTCCCGCGGGACGCCCGGCCGACCGTCGACAAGCGCCACGTCGAGATCCCCATCGAGAACACCCAGAACCCGTCTCTGCCGGAGCCCCGGCGCTCCGGCGCGCGGCCGAAGAAGGCGTCCAAGAAGAAATTCCACATGCCGGACAACGTGGTGACCGGGTTCGTCACGGCGTCGTCGGTTCTGCAGGGCCGCGTCGACAAGGCGCTGGGGAAGAAGGCCGCCCCGCCGGCTGTCGAGGCGGACTTTTTAGTAGACATTCCCGACCTTGCGGCAGCCGTGGAGTCGGTCCGCAGGGGGTCCTTTCTCGGGCGCCGCACCGGCTACAACAACAACAGCTCGTTCAGCTCCAATATGGGGCGCAGAGAAGCAGCAGTGCCGGACATTGACACGGCGCACCCCGAGTTTCTCCAGAAGCTGGGGCCCATCAGCTATCTGCTTCACGGGCGGTACACCGAACGTAACGTGGAGCTGGTGGGGAGGCTGGCAGAAGATGCATACGTCCGCCCGCGGGACCGGGGCACGGCATACCTGCGCATTCCCGTGCCTGCGTTTGCGACGGAGCCCGGCGCGTCCGAAGAATCCGAGCCCGAGCCCGAGCGCCCTGCAGCAGCGGCCACAAGGCCCGCCGAACCTCTGCTCAAGCGGCGCCGCATTGCCGGTCCGGCTAAGAGCACAGAGAGGGCGCGGATCACAGCGCAAGGGCTTGGCTATGGCCGGGGCGAACCGGCCGCTGTCAAGGCGGAAGAAGAGGATGACGAAGAGGACGAGGACGAGGCGGGCCAGTCGTCGCGCTGGTCCAAGAAGAAGAGCTTCAAGCTCGCTGCCAAGGGAATGACGCGCCAGAGAAGCTCGCAGTGGCAGTCCTACAGCTTCTCTGGCGGGCGGAGCGACCCCCCCATGAAGCGGGAGTCCTCTCCAAGCGACGAGCTTCCTCCGATGCGAGAAGCTCCGAGACGGGAACCGCCGAGGCGGGAGCCTCCGAGATTTACGGCGCCATCGGCAAAACTGCCGACGCCGCGGGCGGTGCAGCCTCCAGCGATCCGGTCTCCAGTAGTGCAGCCAGTAGCACAGCCTTTTAAGCCAGTCTCACGACGTCCCACTCACGGCTTCTTGGATGATGACGAAGAATCAGAAGAGGAGGAGAAGAGGGCAGCCGAGGTGGCGCAGCCGCCGAGAGAGAAGGAGAGAGAGATACGGTTCGCCAAGGAAGAAGAGATCGAAGACGTCCTGGAAGAGCCAGAGGTACAACTGGACAAGCAAATATGGAGACCGCCGGAGCGAATGAGCGAGGACGAAATGAGAGAGCCGAGCGATAATGTACAGGAGGAAGAAGAAGACAGCGATGTGGAGGTAATCCGCTTTTCCCAGCCAGCTGGCCGTGCCCGGGCTAGTCTTCGAAAGAGAGCGTCTCGGGCACGTGGTCGGGCCCGCGGCCGTGGATCCCGCGGCGGCGCCGGTACTGGTGGCGCAGCGGAATGGGACGCAGCGGACGATGGCGTCGAAGAAGAAAGAGGAGGGCGGGGCGGGCGCGGACGGGGACGCGGAAGCCGCGGTGGACGTGGACGGGGAAGAGGACGGGGGCGCGGCGGCGGCGGCCAGGTGTCGTACGGCCGGCTGGAGGACCGCGGCGACGACTGCACGCGGACGAGCGACAATTATGAGAGCGACGGCTCCGACAGCGGCGGCGATCTGGTGGACTTTATCGTCGACGACGATGAAGAAGAGGAGCCGGGAGACCAAGATGCGCCTTCGTCAAGCTTTGTCGACGACGACGACGACGATACGGGCGTCTTCAGCCGCAACGGACGCCGCGGCCAAGGGGGCCGCGGGCAGAAAGGCCGCACGGGCGTTTTCACGTCGTCGCCGATTACGAGTTCGCCACCCCGGGTGGGCGGAGGCCGCGGCAGTCGACGAGCAGAGGAGGAGTACAGCAGCAGCACCACCGCCGCCAAAAAGAATGCGAGACCGAACCCTCCTGCACCGGAGAGCGACGCGTTCTACGTGCCGATGCGGCTGTCACAGGCGCTCGACAGCGACGAGGACGAGGACGACTTTGAGTGCCGCCGCAGCGGAGGCGACCAGCTCCCCGACATCTTCCGCGAGAACCAGGGACGGGCAAACCAGCAGCCGCAGCGAACGTCGAAAGCCGACGCCAGAAGGGCGCAGCCGAAACGCACGGCTGTGGAACTGAGTGACGACGACGATGACGACACCTTTGCACGTCGGCCTACGGGGGCCCAAAGAGGCCGGCGGGTGATGTTTGACAGTGACAGCGAGTAGGCTGGCGTGAGGGAACCATGTTGGAACTTTAGCATATACGACTTTTATTTTACGAAATAGCATCAATGTAGATACACACGGCCTCACATGTGAAGACGGGTCATGGCACTTTGCGAAAACATAGCCGGAGCCAAAGGAGTTTTATGGCAAGACGAGGTTTTAATATCATATGGTATGTCACTTCAAAAAAAGGCACGTAATTGCATTTGGGTTCAAATATTCGTGTATTCTCATGACCAAAAATAAAAATCTTCAAAGTAACTTTTGCTCTGCTTGAAACATCATAAGCGTACCTACCTCTTCATCACCGGCCGAGAAATCTAATATTGAATCTACGAGGAAAAAAAGAGGAATATCCTCTTCCCAAAGTTAGCCTTTGCGTTTTAAGTAACGAGAAACACCAAAAAAAAAACGGTATCGCCTCTCTCTTCCTCTAGTAGTGTGTTGTCTTCTCAGAACCCCAGTTTAAAGCACTACCCTCCCTACCAGGCCGCCAGCGTGTTTCCTCTCCTATCCTCCTCTGGCCTCCAAGACTCTTCCCCCCGTCAGATCCCAGGCCACCCCCATCCTCTCCTCAAGCGGCCCCAAGTCCCTCCAGCCACAGGCGCTCCCCGTTTGTCTCGACTCTAAAAAAAGAGGAAAATAGAACAGGTGGCATCCCAGGACAGAAGGACCGAGCAGGACCGCGAAAAAAAGAGAGGGAGGCCTAGGAGAGAGAAGAAGAGCTATAGTATGGTGGCAGAAGGAGGCTTCAGAGAAGGACACGGCCAGCGGCCAAGTGGCCAGAGGCAGAGGCAAAGCTCTGCAGGGACAGTCTCAGACGGCTCTTCCTATAGATGATTGAAGGGGTATGTGCCACTTTGGAAAATATCCGGCACCTCATCATGATATCACAACACGAGAGGAACAGAGAGAGGGAAAGGAAAAGAAATTCCGTAAAGGCGGCAGACATACCTTGATGAGCTTCTACTGCCTAGAAGGTGAAGCACGAAAACGAACTAGAAAAAAAGGCAGAGGAAGAAAACAAGAAACTGCTCTTTGTTTTCTTCTCACGATCCTACAAGTCTGCTTTCCTTTTCTCCGTTCTTCTCCGAGCCTTCTTGTTTCTCCCCCCTTCCCCGTGGGATGCCAAGAGATGGACAGCAAACAAGGCGTCCGGCCTAGCACCTAGGCAAGTGCGGCAGAAAAAGAAAACAAGAGAAGAAGAGAAAACAAGATCTGTAATGCCAAATGATCCCTTGTGACCGCGTTGCGGTCGTACGATCGCGACCGATCGGCAGAATCCTATCCAGAATGCCGGGACGCGCAAAACACCAAGGTAGGAAGAGTAGGCGACTCCTATGTCGATAGAGAGTGAGGAAAAATACTCTGTGATACGTGGCAGAGGGTGTGCGAGTTTGTTGCGAGGCAAAAGGCGTCTGATGGACTTTGTCGGGTTCGCAAACTACCTACTAAAAAAACAGGGAAATGTGCAGAAGAAAAAAATTATTGCAGAGGGTGCTATCTTTCATAGCAAAGCGAGAGAAAAGTTTAGCGAAGTTTTTCTTTTTGTAGCTATGTGCACGTGATTTACCATGGCCGCCCCACCCTAATGCTCTGGCACTCCTGGTCCAAACGCCCTGATGCTGACCGCAACCTCGCGCTGAAAGGGGCTGAAATTCATTTTTTCACAAACAATATTAGACATATTTTTCATTCATCAGGTAGGCAGCAGGGCGTGGTTTCTGAAATCTCCTGTTTTTGGTGGATTGCATTCTCCTGTCTTTTCGACTTGCTATCTAAGAGGGTGGTGTATAGAAAACATTCTGAGGGGAACTAGTTCACTGGCATCGACAATCCATCACAGCAGAAGCAGCAGGTCTATCAAATTTCCATCAAAAGATCAGCTGGATTGATTTGCTTGTGTGCTTATATTCAAAATCAACTAGTATGAATTTGAACAATGCCAGAAACAGAATGGTGAAAAGTAAAAATATTATACAAGGGGTGCGAGAAAGACGTATAGAACACTCAATCTGACTGTTGCCTCTTCTCCAACAAAATCGGCTGTTTTTTTGTTGTTTCGAAGTTTTCCTTCTCCCAATGCACCGCAGAGGAAGAATAGTGCTATTCCATTCCTCGCTCTCATCTTCTTTTCCTCCTTCCCCCCCAAAAAATAAAATCATGAATATCATAAAACAGATAAGCCACAAAAGATGATAAAAACCCATGACACCTCCCCAATAATTAGGTCTAGGTGCTTCGCTGAAATCCGGCCGTAAATAAAACAAGCAGTAGAAAGAAGAGGAGAAGGAAAACAGCACACGAGTCATAAAGAACCAAGGTAAGTCATAAGCACAGGTCACTGATGATTTCCTATCACTCATAGTCTGAAGGGATAAAGAGAGAGGCGTAGCTTTATTAATGTTGCTCTCTCTCACCAATCATTGAGAGGGTAGACTTGCGAGGTCGGCTGCGAATAGCCTGCCACTGCACTCGGCGGCATCTCGTCAAACAGGGCGTCGAAGCCGTTGCCTGCCTTGTAGCCGAGGTCAGCCGGCGGGAACAGGATGAAGTCTGTGCCCTTCTTAGACGGCTCGCCCGGGAAGTCGACGAAGCCTTCGTCATCTGCCATGGAGTCGGGCGTAAACAGCATAGTGTTGCCCTCCCCAAGTGGCGAGATGTGACCCATAAATTGCTGTTCCTGCACCTGCTGCTGCTGCTGAAGCTCCTGCTGCTGCATCTGCTGGGCCATGAGCTCAATCTGGGCCATCTGCTCTCGCTGTGCTGGCGTGACCATATGCCCGCAGAGCTGGGATGCACCGACCTTCATGAACTCGTTCAACAGGATTTTGTCCATGTTGTAGGCGCTGGCGAACACAGCGGGCTCAGGCGTCGGCAGCTGCATTGGTGCGCTGTAGATGTCGTCGTACATGGTCATGTCCTGACCGATGTCTTGGTAGGCGGAGTTGTTGTCCAGGCTCGACACCGTAGACGGCGACGCATAGGCCGGCACATTCTCCAGAGGGGAGAAGTCCATGTCGTCGATCTCCGTGGGCAGATCCATGTCTGTCACGAGGATGTCACCAGGAGCACAAGTAGGGAACTCCAGGTCTGCCAGGTTCTGCGCGTAGAGGGGAGCATTGAAGTCGTCAAACGGCGGCGTGGCGATTGCCGGGCTCTGCGCGCTGACGGGCGTGGGGAGGTTGACCAGCTGTGGTGTGGGATGAGTCGTGCTGGACGCGTCCATGCTGGTGCGGCCCGGGGTGGATGCCTGCTTCTCGGCGTCCTTGGGCAGCTGGACTTTGCTGCTGCCGTTGGTCTTGGTGCGGACGTACTTCCAGCCGTGCGTCTTCTCCATGTGCTGTTTGCGGTTGGAGTCGCGCTTGGACTTGTAGGTGCAGGGCTTGAAGAGGCACTCGTACATGGGTGGGTTGTCCGAGTGCTTGTCGTTGAGATGGCGGTCCTTTTCCTTCTCGGTGGGCCAGCCGTACTCGTGGTACTTGCACGAGGGGATGGGGCACTTCCAGGGACGCGAGTGCGTCTTCTCGTGCTTGGTCAGGTCGCACGGCCGCTTGAACTCCTTGGTGCATCCGGGAACACTGCACATCTTGGGTGCGTACTCCTCGGGCGGGGCATTCTTCTTGCGGCGAGCCATGGAGCGCATGATCTCCTCCTCGTCCTCCAGCTCCTGGCTGGCGGAGCGCTTGATGCGGATGCTGTCCTTGGCGTCTTCCTCCAGCTCAACGGGGAGGCCGGTGGCGACGGAGACGGCGCGGCCATCACGGCCGATGCGGACAAGCTCGGCCGGGCGGCCATTGACGGTGATGCCGCCATGCAGCTTGATCTCGTCGCTGCTGGTGGGCGAGTTAGTCACGGTTGTTTCCGCGGGAACAATAGAGCAAGACTCTGTAGAACGGAGGTAGTACCTGTGGAAATCCATGGTTCCGATGGATCCGGATTTCTCCTTCTCTCTGGCGTCAGCAAGTTGTTGGGCGTAGTGGTGAATCTGGTCGACGAGGTCGATGAAATAGCCGGCGGTGTAAGGCGGATCGGAAGGACGGGTTTGTTCGCGGTCGGACAAGTACTCGACAGTCGCCTGGAGACAGCGAACAGACTCCAGGCAGAATTCGAGGTAGAGCTTGGCGACTTTGGTCCTCTCCTTTATACACAACAACCGATAAGCATCTCCCCACACTCCTATATCAATGCGAAGCTCACTTACCGGAGCGAGAAACAGAATCGTCTTCTCGAGGTCGCGAAGGCAGACGATGTCCTTCTTATTTATCTTGGTGGTGCACTCCAAAAGGATGGGGTGGAAAGGCTTGAAGGTGGGCTTAGCCAAGAGCGGCTTAACAGTGTGCTCGTAGATGCGGTTGGTGGCACGCGGGCTCAGGCCAGCTGGCTTTTCTGTGGAGGCGGCAGCGGCCGAGCGGGTCACGGCTGCGGTCTGAACCTGAGACGACCGCTTCGCGGACGATCTGCCTGCCTGCTGCTGCTTCTTTCCGGACGACGAGACGATGGACGAGCCAAGGCCGCTGTCCGAAGCGTGTTGCCCGGAGGGGCGGCGGTTGACCGGGCGAGGCTGAAGCACGCGACGCTCAGATGGCGACGAGGGCGGTCTCACGACAGTGTGGTCGAGGATGCCTCTCGGCACGGAGAGGCTATCGTCGAAGAAGAGATTTGAAGCAGTGCTGCTCTTCTTAGGAGGGTTGAGGGTGGCGGCAGCGAGTGTCTTGCCGATGGAGTCGAGAGTGAGAGCGACGCGGCGGCGGTGGGCGTCGACGACGTCGTCCAAGTTGGATTGAGAGCGGGTGAGTTG
Source organism: Hawksworthiomyces lignivorus (assembly GCA_002917075.1). Taxonomy (NCBI): domain Eukaryota; kingdom Fungi; phylum Ascomycota; class Sordariomycetes; order Ophiostomatales; family Ophiostomataceae; genus Hawksworthiomyces; species Hawksworthiomyces lignivorus. The sequence continues at coordinate 51,862 of NTMA01000109.1, read as the reverse complement.
AGGAGGGCAGAAACCAGAATCGTCTGAGAAAGGGCTCGTCGGAGAATGGAACGTTGCGCCCTTGCGGAGCATGTTGGTCTTAAGGCTCAGGCCATTACCAGAGCCAGAAGAACCAAGTAGAGTCACCGGGACACGGCGAGGGTTGGAAGAGGGAAGAGAAGAAGAAGATGGAGAAGCCATGTTGATGGTGGGGGTAGAAGGGGTGTGGGCGAAGGCCTCGTTTATAAATGAATTGGGGTGAAGAGTGAATACACGGGGACACAAGAAAAGAGGGGAGAGGACAAGGGGAAAAATAAGGCTGAGTCCTTTATCCCTTTTTCCTGTCCTTTTCTTTTTTGGTTGTTCTCTTGTGTGAGAGAACGAGAACGGCGAGGACTGGCTGTTGATTTTTCCCAATGGTCAGCAAACATGGAACGTGGGAGACCACGGGGGGGTGATGGAACATGAAGTCGAAGAGTCTTGCTTTAGTTTAGACTGTGTCGGGAAGTGATGCAATAGGAGAGAGCGAATGGATAAAACAAGATCAAACAATAGAGCAAATGGGACAACCTGTGAGTCACAAGGCACGCCGGCGTCCGGTACGGAAGGGCGCTAGGGAAGGGAGAGACAGGGAGTACAGTGTTGATGATCGGGGGTGGCAGGGTGTGGAGGTAGAGGAGAGGGAAGAAGAACGGGAGAAGGAGAGAGAGAGAGAGAGAGAAAAGGACAGGTAGATCGGGTCTCTTACTTTGATCCTCGTTTCTCAGGTCAATTCACGGTCTGGCAGGAAGTCCCAAGTTCTAGGACTTTGTCACGGATAGGAAGCAGAGAGATGGAGGAAGATGATCTCTGGACTCGGTAGGGTCCGGAGAGCGCTGAGCGATAGCATGCGGTACGAGGCCAGCGGATACGAAAATGGTTCGCAATGAGCAGGAGAGACGATGAGAGAATTTGCAGATTGCAGATCGCAGGGGCTCTTTCTTCTGGTTCACAGTGACGACACGGGTCTGATGATGAAAACAAGAATGCACGATGGACGAGATACACAGGGCAAACGAAAAAGAAGAGGAAGCGAGACAACAAATATGACAGAATTGGGGAAAAGGAGGCTTTGTTGGGCTGGCTGTGTCGTTCTTTTTTTCCCTGTACTCGGCGAAGTTGGCCTCACGAGAAAAATAAAAAAAGAGAACCAGAAAAAAAAAAAAGGCTTTGGGGCCGTTAACTAAGTGGAAACGACAGAACGAGAGAGGCGTTGGGTTAATGGTTTGGATGGCAAAAAATGAAGAGAGGAGACGAAAGAGAGGGAAAAAGAAGAGAAGAGAAGGTTTGACGTTTGGAAATTGGAGCGGATGGCGGTTGACATATGGGGGGCTATCGAACGTTGTTGCCTAGAATTATCCCAAAAGGGTTTAGTGCATATGACTACGCCTCCATGGGCGGAATCCTTAGGACTGGGAGGAAAGTGGGGCCAGAGCTGGACTCCGAAGTCCTTGCCTGTTTTACTCTTCTTCGATCTTTGTACGGAGTAGGCGGATTGCACTCAAAAGTCCTTGTAGCGCCCTGTGAGAGGCCGCTCTCCGCGCTGTACGGAGTACTCGCAAGTCGTAATTTGCTCTGTACATTCTCCCTACACGCACAGAGCATATGCACGCAGATCTGGCTCCAGCATCAGTACCAGTACACTTAGGCTTACAGATACGACTACCGACAAGGACTGGCTGCAAGGAAATCTCCCTCTCTCTCTCTCTCTCTTCTTCTCTTTCTCGCGCGCAGCACACAGCCCTCTGCTAGACTCTGTTTGGAAGAAACACCAAAGATGCAGAAGTGCATGGGAAATGAGAGGCAGATTAGAGCCACCAGCGAACCACATTCGAAAGATGCAACAAGTGGACTGCAGATGCATCTGAGATACTCGTACACGGAGCACAACTTCTCAGTGGCACACGGTACTGTTCGTTAGGTTGCTGATTGTACGTACGAGCATTTTGACTGATTTCACTGACTGATCTCGGACCCCTTTTCTCCCTCCGGAAGGGAGCTCCTCTCCTCGAAAGGAATCCCTCTATGAAGCCGTACTTACGAATGAGCACTGAAATATAATAAAGAGTACACGTATACATACGTGCGTCGTAGATTGTGTACGGACTACTCGCACATACATAATACTGTATCTTCTGACGACGGTGAGACGAGTTGCTCGTACGGCCACTCGGAGATATAAATTGCTTGCTAGGAGCAGACGCTAGCCCCTAGGCTGACTGCGCCGCGGAGCGCGGGATGCCTTGCTCGACTCCGGCGGAAAAGACTAAAGACGGTGCCGCGACGTGCAAGCATACTGTTATGCATTGGCGCATTTCACAGAAGTCGGACAGTGCAATCTCTCTGCTTCCTTGACTGTATAGCGTGCTCTCCTATACCAAGTTCTCCGTAATACATTGTAGAGGCACCCATATTTCTCCGGCCGCTAATTGTCCAATTGGGGTGTACCCAGAAATGTCTCCGCCTGACGCTAATCAGAGGCCAAGGCCCCTGTTTTTTTTTGGTTTTTTTTTGTTTCCCCTTGTCTTCTGTCCCTGTGGTGGTCAAATTTTGCTTCCTTGCTTTTCTTTGGCGTTCTCTTACCATTAGCCACTGGCTCCTCCTGACAAATGCACACCGCGAGCCGTAAAATGCAGAACCAGAACAGAGACCCTCGAGACCCAAGACCAGACCAGACAAGCGCCAGCCAACCCAACAGAGCCGATACCACCGATAGATATTAATGCCACAACCACTAGCCCATGCAACAACGCTTCGACGTGTTGGCCAGGACCGCGCTTCCGGCTCGTATGCTTAATTTGTACCAGGATTGTAAGACAAATCTGGCACACTGAACACCACCCCAAATGCGAGGCGGACTCTGGTCCTTGAGGCCACCCGTTGATTGTTTTTTTTATTTTTATTTTTTTTTCTATTGCCCTGGTCTTAGGCTGTCACGGCTGTTTCTTCTCTCTCCTCTCGCGCCGCGGTTTCTGCTTTCCGCCCCTCTGTGTCTATACTTGGACACGATGGTCGAATCTGTCCAGGAGATGAAGGAAGAGCTCACCATTCGTCAAGCCTCTATCGTCAAGCCTCTGGCGTCATCAACACCCCCCTGTGCGATAAGCATAGGCCTCCAAATATGTCCTCGCACTAAACTACATAATACGATACATGGTAATACAGGTTAAGCCATACTAGTTTCTAGCACGAAGACGTTTCCTTTTTGTCTTTCGTCTTCTGACTCTTCCTGGCTCATCGCGCTTCCGTACGAGTAATCTGTTGTTTACTTTTTCAGCCCACCATTGGGTGAGCGGTCTTTTGCTATCATGAGCCTGCGTAGTATACTTGTCACGCTTCCGTACATATGACTAACTCTTGCATGACGGCAGCTAAGTATCTCCAAATAGTGCCACATCAATGGCTGGAAAACGTCTCTGCTTTCAGAGGCTTTCCTTGTCTGGCACTGGCCCACTGGGCTACTGTCTGCGCACAGCCGGTTGACTGAGTCAAACGGGGCGGTTTGGCCGCAGATCTCTCTGGCTCCTCCCATTGGCGGTGGTGCGTGGTGTGGCTTCTGAGTTCTTTGCTGTGCACCCGACTGGCTGCAGCGCAGCGTCTGGGACCTCCATCTCGTAGGAAAGGGGGGGGGGGGGAGAGAGAGAGAGAGAGAGAGACAAAGAACCGTGCCGCAAAACACCGAGTCCCAAATTACCGTCGTATCCGCAACAAGTCTTCCCTGTTGGATGCCCTGGTCAATTGGTGCTGGTAGAGAGGGCCTCATGGGCCAGCCAACACACACCGAGCAATCTGCATCTGGCGGCTGTATTCCGGCTTGCGATACAGCATACAGCATACAGCACACAACATACAAGAACGATAACGCGTCAAGCCCCAAGCAGACTCGCTTCCCATCACGGGTTTAATCTAATATACGTGTTGGCTCTGCAGACAGCCACAGGACAAAAGAGGAAACTGGCCTCAAACCCCGGCTGTGCCTCCTCCACCCTTTTTGCTTCTGCCGTATTGTTCTGCTCCTCCTTCTTCGGTATATCTATTGCACATTTAGATGCAATGTGGATTCGTTTTCGGTTTTCTGCCCTTCTCCCACCCTGCTTCTCGTCTTCGTTGTTTTCTCGTCTGCCTCTTTTTTTCCCTATGCCGGTATTCCCTGCTTATTCTCCTCCGTCTATGTTGACAGCAGAGGACCTGGTCGCTATCTTTTTTCCAATGTATGACTGTGGCTCGTTTTTTTCTCTCTCGCACAGCTTTCCATTTCTGGTAATGAGCACCTCATTTATCCATTGTAGTGCTTTTTGTCCGTTTCTTGCTTGTCCTCCTATTTTTCATATCTCCACCCCCTTTTCTCTCCATTCTGCTACATAGTATGGAGTGCTGCTCACACACTTGGTATCCGTACGGCGCACGCCGCCTGAACCCATCTCCAAAGCCCACCCCAGTTGCATCGGCAAATCCTCCCACCCAGAAAAACTCTGATACGGGCGTGTTGGCTTTTTTCTGCACCCTTTACGAGCACGCCTTCTTTCACTTCTGTCCTGTTGTCCTGAGAAGTCCTGCCCAGCTTTGCCTCTCGAATCTGCACGCGGCACCCATTTCAGTGCCACACTAATACTGGGTCCCTACCATCTACTGCATGCACTCAGCACCCCCTTGCATTAGCCACAGTTGCCCGTTTACCACTTTGTCCTGGTCCATCAACAAGAGAGAGAGAGAGAGAGAGAGACCCCAGTGGGAAGATGAAAAGAAACGAAGGAATGCAAAGAGACAATAAAACATGACGCATGAAGTCCGATGCAATTTTTTTTTTTTTTTTTTTTCCTTTTCTTTGCATCCCGCAGCGGTGATTGGCACGCTTCGTTGTTCTTCAACATCAAACGCATCCTCGTGAATTCCCAGATCTGGCTGTGAGCGCCGACGCGATCCTCAAACTACGTCGCATCCAGGAATCCCACAGCCGTCCACAGGTCGTTCCCAGACATCTGTTTGGCCTGCATGGCGCTCGGTGTCGACCTCCAGCGCCTTTTGGTTGGCAGGTCTGTGTGGCTGCCGATTCTAGGCATCCCGAATTCTCACTCTCGGCCAAAAGAGTCTCTGCCCTTCCAGGCAATGCTGTAAACAATGCCGCGAATCAAGATTGTAAATTAAATAAATGAATGAGAGAGAGATGGAGTAAAAAAAGGCCGAGTGTCAATCAAGGAGACCGAGAAATCGAAAGGTGGAACTAGACCACGGGAAGCACCAAGCGAAGCAAGACGGGTCTCGTCACCACACCATCACGAACACCACTACCACTACCACCACCACCACCACCGCCAAACAACCACCATTAACGCTCTCCACCCATTCCTGTGCAAACGACTATGCTGCGGATTGTCCTGTGCTCTTGTGGTAGAATGGCGTAGAAGGGGCCACGTCGTCCGTCTGTTGTTTCTCCATCTGCGGAGTTGCTCCAAACCCTGTCTGCATGCCCATCTCTCTCGCCATCAACCTGTTCATCAGCCCTACCTGCCGAGACCAAGCCATTTTTTTGTTTCGTCTCCCTCGCCAACAGAAACAAAGAGAGCCATTATCGTTCTCTATCTTGCCGCAATGGTGGAGCTCACCCCAACCCCCGCCGCCCTACCAAATAGTGGGCCAGGAAATCCGGCAGCCTAAACACCAGGGAAGCCAAAGAAAACATCTAATCACATCATGCAGCCTGGAGGAAAAACACAATAAAACTATGGAGTCCGCATGCAGGTTTGCATGCGCAGCACGACAAGAAAAAAATAGTGGTGCCTGGATTGGCGGTCTCACTAACAATTAATTTTTTGGTGTGAGGCTCAAAACGGAGAAGAGGGGGACGAGTGCGAAACAAAAAAAAAAACCCCCATATTGATTTGGCAATGCGGTTGATGCACCGCCTCTCGCTCGCCGGTTGATTCTCCTTACAGATGCGCTCCTTGCAGATCGTATTGACTGTTTGATAAAACCATAATGCAAATGCGAAAGGCATACCGAAAGTAAACATCGCATAGATCAGCTCGTATACGCCCCCAATGCCAAATGCCTCACTTTTCGAATTTGTTTGTTTTGTGACAAGAAAAACAAGCAAATCAAATCGAATCAAATAGAATAGATCCAAAACATGAAACTTCGTGTTGCTCATCAAAAATAGGACAAGTAAACGGCATTGGCTACATCTACGATACGAGAGAGGAGAAGAGGAGAAAATACGCGATGATGCACGCAACTTGAATAGAGCATCACGCCCGGCGAACTTTTATGTTTCAAGTAGCCGATGCAGCCGTTTTCCTGGCCTCCTCGAGGCATCCGCCATTCCCATGCTGACTTCGTATTAGCGTCAAAAATAGAGTTGACAGCCGTCTTGCCTTTTTTGGGAGACATCTTGGGGCTTTTTGTCCCCTTTGTTCTCCGAATCCCCTGTATAGCTGAACCCGTCTGCACGTTTAATTGTTGCCTGCATTTCTGTCGTTTTCGGTTTTCGGTGTTGCCCACATCGCACACCCCCTCGTAGCCATAATTTAGGAGCCTAAGACAGCGAAATACGGCAAGAGAAAGAGAGAGAAAAAGAGAGAGAGAGAGAGAGAGAGAGACGGAATGCGTGTCTGTGTGTGCTTGACAGAGAGAAAATGAGGCTGCCTATTGCCCTCTCATCCTCCTCCTCATCCTCCTCCTCCACTTCGGCGTCTGCGTAAAATGCCGCGGCATAGGACGCGGCCGGATCATGTAGAAGCGATTGACCTTGCTGCCGAACAGGCTCAAGTTCTTGAGCTCAAAGTCGTACACGTGCCTGGCCGGGCCGAACACTTCTAACCTCGTGCTGTATAGGGTCATGAGCGGCCCCGTGGGCCGCGTGCGGTACCGGTCGAACGAGGGCACTGGCTGCTTGGCGGCGGGTCCGTCGCGCGCGAGCGTGATCGGCTCCGTCACGCGGGGGAATGGGGGCATCACGCCCGCGGCCGGCCCGCCGGGGGCGTTGTTGGCGTCGTTGGCGTCGTTGTCGTCGTCCTGGGGGGGAAGCGGCGGCTGCTCGCCGGCGACGGCGTCGAGGCTGTAGCTGGCGACGGGGGTGGCCGGGTCCGTCAGGTAGCGGTAGACGTGCGCCAGGCCGTCGCTGCTGCCCTCGCCGCTGCCGATGGTGAGGCGCACGAACGCGAGCGCCACGTGCGCCGGCCGCATGGTGTCGAGGAGCTGGCAGAGCTCGCTCGCGCGCACGCGGACGCCGCTCAGGGCGAGGGAGCGCAGGCGGGTGGTAGGTGGCGGCGGCGGCGATAGTAGTGGTTGCGCGGTCTGCGCCTGCTCTGCCGCCGCCGCCTGCGCCAGCACGTCCTCCGCCAGCTCCTCCCCCAGCGTGTACCAGTGCAGGTCCAGCTCGTCCAAGGCCGGCATCAGCCGCGGCAGCTCCGGCCCGGCCAGCGCCTGGAGCACGCGCGACGTGACCGCCGTCTGCGCCTTTATTCGCACCAGCGCCGTCCTGCGCTCCGTTTCCAAAAAGTTCAGCCCCTCCAAATCCCTGGCGGCCTCCGCAGCCTCGGCGGCCCCGGCGGCCCCGGCTGCCCCAGCCGCTTGCTCGGCCTCGGCCTTGGCGCGCCTTGCCATGTCGGCCTTGGTCTGCAGACATGCCTCTCGCTCTTCTGCGGCAGTCCGGTGGCGCGCCGACAAGCTCAGCGTCAGGCGGCGGACCGAAGCGAAGACGCGCGGCGACGGAAACTCTCGCAGAAAGCCCAGAAACGCGTCGTGTGCGAGGCTACAGATGTGCAGCTGGCTGAACAGGTCCAGGTGATCCGTCACGGGCAGCTCGGTAGCCGCCAGGGCCGAAATGGCCGTCTCAAAAGTACTCTCAGCCACATCAAAAACGGCCCGCACCGACGGCGAAAACACTGTTCTGTCGCCCCCGGGGTACTCCCAGGTCTTGCCTTCTTCTTCCTCGTCCTCCTCGTCCTCCTCCTCTTCCTCATCCGCGTCCTTTCCTACCTCTTCTTCCTCTCCATTTGCAAGGCGTAAATAGAAAGTGCGAAATCCAACCTGGAGGTACAGTGCTGCTAAACCACCTTTCGGAGAATATGCCCTGAGGTTCGCGAATGCCTCGGTCAAAAGTCGCAGGTGCTCCGCGCTGTCCTCGTCGGGCGTGACATCAAAGACTACTTTTTGGTCTTTGGGTGTCTCGTGGTCAATGTACTCATACGGCCAGACGCCTTTCTTGTTCGGTATGATGCCCTTGAGAGTGCAGTGCTGCAGGTAACGACCAGGCCGGCCGGCACCCGTCATGAGCACAAACTCTTTCAGCATCCGCTCCGTAAATTCAACCGTCTTGTGATGGAAGAAGCGGCCCAGGGACGGTCCTGGTGTGATCTTGGCTTCTAGCGAGCGGCTTGTCAGGCGCAGAGATGCCAGGTCCGCGAAGTCAAGGTGAGCCGCGACCATATCGAGAAGCTCGACATGGAGCAATTCCAGCGGTGCCGCCATTTGTTGTTGTGTCACAGTATCCTCTGCATATGCTGCCAACGATTGTAAAACCCCGCCCCTTCGAGGTGAAAGTCACCAATGTGCCTCTAGGCATCCATCATAAACGAAAATAGCCAGCATAGCGTAGGGTGGCATTCAACACCGACGTTGAAGAATTAGTCATCACACACACCGTCAGCCGAATCTCGACAATATCAAAATGTAGTTGGGAGATTTTTAATGGGAATAGATGATTTAAGGAATCATGAGTAGGCCCATTGGGTTGATTTAACCATAGAGTTGGAAAAAAAAAGTCCTGAGGCCATGGCTACAGTGAGATGACTCCATAAGCTGCCCCTTCGGGATCCACGTTTCTCGCCGAGACAGACGAGGATGGCAGGGCAAGCTTGGCTATCTGGAGCGTATGGCGTCCTTCTGCGGTCTGCAGCTCGCCTCTACTTAGCTGAATTTTGTGTGGTATATAGCTCACTCTGCACAGCTACTTGACCAACAGAATCCGTGATTTTACAGGAGCATGTTGATGCTGAACATTCTGTGGCATTTTGAGGAGCCTGGTTAATATGCTCCAGGATGACATGGCTCTTCTTCTCGACTCTACTTCAGGTGCCTGCTTTACTCACACATTCTGGAATCAATTCTCGGTGTCCTCTAAAAAGGGAGAATTGTGCATTATTTGAAATTCGATAAATTTTCAATACTACTTACTCCGTTTACGCCTTTTTAATGCGGTCGGGAAGCCAGAGCCAGCTCGGCTTCTTTCTATACTACTACGATAACATGCCAGAGCGCCGCCTTGCGGCTTCCGACATTTCTCTATGATTCCTTGAGAAAAAGGCAATTTTTAGCGCCTTCATCTTATATGGCTTGCCTGAAAGTTCCACGGGCTAGCCGGACTAATGGGGGATGGGACCCAGCCGCCAGGGGGCGGAGACACAGGGGAGACCACACACGTCATGGTCCTACCCGGCTGCGCGATAGCAGCGGCGGAGTGCTGGGGTTGGTGCCGCTGACGCTGAGACAGAGGGACCGAGGCAGCAGACGGCACAGCCGAGACATTCAGCGGCCGGGGCGGGAGCTCCTTGTCAGCCGTAACCAGGCGCAAATTAGGGCGGCCGTGCGTTCGCCGCTGCAGCAGCGCAGGCTTACGCGAAGCATACTTCTGCTGTGGGAACATGGCGTGGAACTCGCCAGGGGTCGCGAGCGCAAATGCCTGGCCCAGGAGAGCAGGGTTGGCCGAAGAGGCGACAGAGCCGTTCCGCTGCTGCGGCTTGGAAGTACGAGAGGCAGGGCCAGGGGCGGGGACGGGTGCAGGAATGGGGGCGGGGCCGGGGCGGGGAGCAGGATGACGGGGAGAGGCACCATGTCCATGGGCATTCTGCTGTGGCGGCGGATTTGGGCCACTGCTTGCCCAGAGGCAGGTAGGACAGCGGATGGAGTGCACTGTGAGTTTGTTGGTACACTTGCTCAACTTACAGCTGTGCTGCAGCACTTCTTTCGGTGGCTTCTGCTCTTTGTACGTGAAGCTGGTAGCCGGACGCAAGAGCGGACTCGTCTGCCGCGATGAGGAAGAAGACGTAAAGATCTTGGTTAGGGCGTACCGGACGCCATGCTTTGTGGTCTTCCCTGTGCTAGTAGAATGTGTCGAAGCATCGCTTCCTTGAGCTTGGATGCTGTCGTTGTACTTTTGGAGACACTTCTGTTGTTTCTTTTCACAGAGGACTAGTTGCCGCTCATTGTCGTTGCAAGTAAAACAATGTAAAGTAATCACACACATTGTGTTGAGAGTTTGACTTACCTTTTCTGCTTGTGTTTTGTCGCTGGAAGGATTGAGGCTTGAAATTTGCTTTGTGGATAGGTGTTTGTCGAAGAATATCGAATCGAAAATGCGTACATGTAACAGGAAAGCATCCGCAGCTATATACTTCTTTTGCCATGGAACACATTGGCGAAGAACAAAACGTAGAAACTGAAACGACATATACTATTGTTTAGTGAGAGGCACTGCCGCACTGAGGAAATGGGTGTCCTTGTTCATTCTACGAGTGAATTAAGACACTGACTCTGCTGTTCTTTGTTTCTGTTTATGACCTGTTCATCAAAGCTGTTCACTGGCCGCATTGTACTGATGCCTTGACCATATTCATGGAAGGCGAACAAGAAAATTTGGATTCTTTGTTTACCCCCCTTTTTTCTTGTACAGCCTTGTTCGTGTTCCTTTGACTTGAACATCTTCATTGACGGCTCTTTTTCACGAGTGTCTTCTGAATGAGTGCTCTTTCTCTTCTTCTCGGGACCATGTATTATTTTTGGAAAGCAATAAAAGCGACTCCGTGCCAGTCTTTGCTGCCGCGGCGTCTGTTTCTCAGGTACCCTTATTACGCCAGAATCAACTTCAACCTTTCTAATCAGCTTCATCATTCATAAGAGAAAGCCCGCTTCCAGATAGAATCACCGGACTCTTTTCAGGAGGGCCGGCTGTCGGTTTCACCCTATTCATCTATTATATACAGGTTCGCCTGATCCACATTGATAGGTTATACACGTCTTAGGAGTCGAACGGCTCGGTTTCCTGTGCTCTCCAAATTCGCTGTTGACAGCAACCATGGGGCTTTGCTCATTTCTCCAGCAACTTTTTTACAAGGAGAAGAAGTCCGCCCCAGCTTCGAGCAGTGACGAGCATCGGAAAAGGAGGGCTGATCTGTCCGCAAGCGACGAGAAGTGCATGTCATGGCTGGCCGATGACCCGTTTCAGAATACCAGCTCTGGGATTGATGCCGACACTGCAGAAACCGTCCCTATATATCTCCACTCCTCCGTTATCCAGTCTGTTCCTTATGTTGAGGACAACGAGCGGCGATGGCCATTTATTGAATTTGATGATGAGGGCGCCGTCGCCCCTTTGTCTGCCACTGGCTGGCAGCGGGACCAAAGCGAAGACTGCTATATCAACGACAGGCCCTCTGAAACTGCCTTTGGGCTGAAGACAATGTCCAATGTGTGCATGGACTTCTGCAGTCAACGGGAGGAGGAAGACGACGGGGACAACCATCGACAGAGCGTCAGCAGCTTTTCTAGCGCCATCAGCGACAAAGCTGTTGTGAACGGGTCTTCTTCGAATCAATCATCTGATTCGCTTCACCAGAATTCCCTTGGACGGCCGTACAAATTTGAGCCACGCCCTAACTGTCACCGAAGGCAGCAGGCAATGTCAATTTCATCCCAGACAACAACGGCCATTGACGGAACCGTTCCGAGCCGGCCTAGCTATGAGAATGCTTCTCACCTGACACCTCTCCGGCAGCCGCCGCCACCGCCAATGCTGCATACTAAGACTTGTGCAGCTACCATCCCCCCCAATGTCAATAAGCCGCTGCCCTCTCTGCGCCTCATTCCCTATAACTCTCGCCAGGGATATGTCTTGCTGAAGACTCTGCGGCGTCTACTGTGCCTGCCAGAGAATTGGACGGCAGCTGAGACGCTGGTCTACCTCCTGCGGCACCCCCGGATTCGACAGATGGCCCCGCTGGCGAAAGATGCCGATTATCTAGGCAATATCATCTTCATACGGCGTTGCAATGCGCTCTCGTGGCGTGGCATTCTGGAGACAGTGGATAGATTTTCGTACCAGTCTCGCCACCCTAATAAATACCGCCACCGTCCGCCACCTTTTTTTTCGTCCAAGGACCATACTTTGATAGTCGACTGGTTTAACAGCGGCGAGCCACTGTTCATCCCGTGGATGACGCTACCGGTGCTGCTTCAACGGAAAGTCCAGTTGTCGAAGAAGAGGTCAGGCGGGCAGCATCGGCGCCAACTTTCATACCTAAAGCCTTCCCCGCTGAATGCCGTCTCATTTCCTGGCCTTCAACCATAGTTATATTAAGCAGACTGCTTCTCAAGACTGACGTGGTGATGATAAAGCAAGCTTATGTCTTCTAGATGGTAACTTGCATGTTTTGTTGCTCATATACAGATTTATGGATTGTGGTAGTTTAAAACGGATCCCTTTCCGGCAAAGGGTACAATTAGAAGATCCGGTACGCCTAAAAAAAACTAATTTTCTCAAGAGAATATATCATTAAATTTTGACGTTTTCCATTTTCTTCTTTCTTCTCGCTTTATATAAATGCCAATGAAACAAATGAAAGAGATAGAAGGTGAGTATTAACGCAAGGGGCAAAAAGAAGACCCGAAACTTTTTAAAGCGTAATTTGAGAATGACTGACTCAAAGAATATTCGAAACCTTCCAATCCTCTTGATGTGTTGTCTGGTTCTCTGGAATCCAAAAGACTTTAAGTGAGTGTAGGTAATAAGTGCGATAAGCCAAAAAAGAATAGTTTTCTGGCTTGCTAATGTCCCTTTCCACAATCCCTGTTGATTTTTTTTTTATTAAACCGCTCCAGCACAAATGAATCTACCCATTTTGAGGACATCAACTATCCATTCCCTTTCCAGTCATTTAGTTGTACAAACAAGCCAAGGCTCGTAAGAAAACGCCTTTGATTTTGGCTGTGTGGCATTGTAGCTTCTCCGAGAGAGACTCCGAAGAAACTCTTGTCAGAATTCTCTCGCGCACTTGCTTATTTTCGTTTATTTGGCGAAGTGCAGGTCGTATCCGAGCCACTTGCGTCTCAGGATCTGTTCGACGCTCAGGCCGGGGTAGCCATAGGTCAGAGGCAGGAAGAAGTACCAGCTGGCGGCCACGACGGCAAGAATGACGCCGGTGGCAATCCAGGCGCCAGCGAGGCTCTGGCCTGCGAATCTCTCGCGGGCCAGAATGTGACGCTTGGGGCCTGGTGCAGGCTTCTTGCCAGTCTTGACCTGCTGGTATGTCGGCTGCTCGAGCTCCGCTGAATCGGTGGTGAAGATGAACTCGATGAGAGCACCGGCCACCAAGGTGGAAGCTAGATGAGCTGGGAGGTAGTGGTGCAGGAAAAGCTGACGGCCCATGACGTAGAAGGGGAAGTAGTGGGTGGCCCAAACTAAGAAGAAGAAGCCGGTTGAGTTGTACAGGCGCGAGCGAGTCCCTAATTTGATTTGCGTCAGCAACAGCCGCCCAGAACAAGAAAATGGTCGTGCACATAAAGGACTAAAGAATACTTACGGTGGTCAAGAGCGTCCATGCCACGACGCAGTGAGAACTGGTCGGCGGCGATGACGCCGGCAAAGACGGCGAGCAAGCTGCTGGCAATCCACCAGCCGATGGGGTTACCAAGGAAGTAGATCTGCTGACGCGTTTCGTTCTGGGTCCAGAAGCTGACACCGCGGAGCAGGAAGGGCCATTGGTAGGGCTGCGACGCGTAGGGGTGGCTGCTCGTGAGCTGGTTGTTGTGCCAGAACATGGAGCGCTGCAGTTCGAACCACTTCTGCAGGAACGGAAGGCTCTTGACGGACTTCTCGGGCTTCGCACGACGGGGGTGGTCAGCCGGCAGGAGCGGCAGGTCTTCGATCACCCAGATGTTGGAGCTTGGCGTAATTTGCTTGTTGCCGTTGATCTCCTGCTGCTTGTGGCCCCATTCGGGCAGCGGCTTTGTGTGCGTCCACATGGCGACCTTGCTCGGGTTGTGAATGAACTTGAAGTAGCTGGACACGCTCTTGAACTCCTGGCCCGGCTTGCCGTTCTCGATACGAACTTCGAAGAGCGTGTCGGCCGCGCGGCCGCCATATGCGTCCTCAATGGACACGGTGGTGAACTCCTGGTTGGTCGGGTAGTATGGCGAGGCGACGTCGTGCGAAAGGAGAATGGTGTCGGTGACCAGATGGCGCAGACGCACGAGGTCGTGATTTTTCACACTGCGCTGGGTGTTCTCGTCGCCGTCGGCGGGGAGAATCTGCCAGTGGTTGTTGGTGTCGTTGTAGGGATAGCCGGTCACCTGCTGGCCCTGGCTGGAGACACGGCCGTCGTCGTAGCGGAGAGGGTAGCGATCCGGGTGGCTGTGGAGGTAGGCCTTGGTCTCCTTGTGCTGGATGGTGAGGGAATCGTAGTAGTTGATGGTAATGGCATTAGCCAGCATGACATTGTCGCTGAGGGTCTCCTGGAATTCTGGAGACATAAAGTCGTCGCCAGGGCCGGAGCGGGTGAGAACAGCAAAGTGGACCTGGAACCAGAAGAGGTAGAACAGGAAGGGCATGAGGATAAGGCCAAAGGCACGGGCGAGGAAGTGGCGGCTGAACTCAGGCAGAGACAGGGACCCGCCGGGTCTCTTGATGTCGAGCAGATCCCAGAGGTCAATGCAGACGGCGGAGCCGACGGAGACGAAGGCAAAAAGGCCGACGTACTTGACAGAGATATCGCAGGACAATGCGAAGCCGGTCAGGATCAGCCACTTCCACCACTTGCGGGAGAAAGGCTCGTGGCGCAGCTTGTAGAAGCGGATGTAGCAGAGGATGGCACAGGCCATGGCAAAGACGAGGGTGGCGTCGAGCAAAATGAGGCGGGTCTGGCCAATATGGGCGTTGTCCAGCAGCACGAGGCCGGCAGCGAGGACGCAGGCCGGCAGACTGTAGCCGGACTCCCACATAATCAGGTAGGTGACGGTGACAGTCAAGGAGCCGAGAAGAGCCGGCAGAGCACGGAATGCAAGGTACGGCACTTTGTTGGCGATGTAGGAGTCACCGATGTTGTCAAAGTGGAAGTGGCCATCGTATCCGACAAGCCAGGCAACAAGGGCAAAAAGGAGCTTGCCAAGGGGCGGGTGGACATCGAAGAAGTAGGTCCTTTGGATGTAGTAAGAAGCGAACTGCAGAAAACAATCAGCGGAGGACAGACGAAGACGGGGGAGGATGGAAAGAAAAGCAAAGGGACGAGAGAAGGAGCCCATACCTTTCCAAAATGCACCTCGTCAAAGACGACCTCGTCTGGGTGGTTGATGCCCCAGAACCGTGTCAGGAAGGCGAGGGCAGTAATGATGACAAGCGTGACCTGGTACTCGCGCTCGGAAGCGGTCGCCTTCTTGGCGACGGCGGCCTTTGAGCTGACGATTGCGTCGAGGTCGGTGTCGGAGGCAGTGCCGTCCTTCTTTTTGCTGCCAGCCACGTTCCGCTGGCGAAGGGTGCCCTGCGGCGTGGACGAGGCGGCCATGGCGTGAGAGAGGACGAGGGGACAGTCCTCTGCAATCTACAAACGAGAGATGCGAGACAGCCGGCGGGGATGGGGGGGGAGAGAAACAAACCAAGAATACGGTAGGTTGGCTAAAGGAGAGACAAGAAAAGAAAGCTCCAAAAAGGAGATAAATAGGAGAGAAGAAAGAAAAAAGGGAAGAAACCCAACAAAGAATATAAAAGAAGAAAGAGAAACAAACAAAATAGCTTGTGATAGAAACAATGAGAAAGGAAAGAGGCCAAGGAAAGAAGAAGGGTGTCGTAATAATTAAATGGAACGGGTCAGCCCAGGGCAGAAGGGAGGAAAAAAATAGATGTAGGGAAGGCACAATAGGGGGGAACCTTCCTAGGGGCGTGTGAAATAATTGTGTTCCTGCGGAAAGAAGGAAGTTGTTGTTAAGGCGATGGCGCAAAAACTGGTAGTAGCCGCTAACAGAAACGCCGCTTGAAACAAGGGAGGCGTCTGGTGTTAGTGGCTCGAGGCTAGTAAAAGAAGCTACGTGTACGGAAGGCGCGACTGATCGGGCGAGCAAGCAAGCTACAGTATTGCATGTACATATGTATTACGAGCAACTATCTGGAGAGGCGAGAAAAAAGAGGCAAGAACGACACAATGCACCCCAGCAATTGGGGCAACTACAATTCTCTCAGGCAGACGAAAATCTCCTCCTTCTCTTTTGTGCGGCTGGTCTTCTCTTAGCTTAGTCCTCTGCTTGCCTCTCTCAACCTCTCTGTAAATTAATGCTCTACATACGCAATTGAGCGAGTACGCAGCACGAATACGGGGTAAGGTATGCGGAAAGTTCACGCGCAAATAGAGTGGCAGCCCGTCTAATATTGTCTGACTGTGAAGTCCACGTAAACCGGGTGGCACATCTATGCCAACCCCCCTGGAGCCCGCCAATTCTTGTCAATTTTTACAAAAATCATGTAGTTGTTTCCTGGGAAGGACACTTGGCTTCTGGGCGTTTGGGGAAAGACCTGGTCCAAGCTCCTGCCGGGCTAATCGATAAGTCCTAAAAGAGTTCCAATAGTCACACAACTTTCCCCTAACGGTGATAAGAGCGATAAGACTCCACAACCCAATAGCGTCCACTTTTTCTAGTTCAGGTACTTGACAATACGGAGTAGAAAGTGGATGAAGCCAAAAAAACAACCGAAAGAACCACTTCACGATGGCCAAAGATGGGACCCACGAACAGTCTCAATGACCCGGCCCATTTGGTGCGGATTCGACTAAACGATCTTTTATCAACTCCTGGTCAAATGGTCTAGCTGGTTATGACTTCGTGTTAACAGCATCTTCTGCTCCGCGACGGTCCACGGTTCGAGTCCGTGTTTGATCAAGATCTTTCCTTTTTCCTTTCTTTTTTTTGGTCTTTTCTTATTCTTGTTGCTTCTAGTTGTGTAACAGCTATTTTTGCATTGCTCGGCGTTGCTTTGCCATAGTATTACACCGTGGTTGGGTTTATGCTTTGCTCTCTAGCTTTGCCTGCGTTTCAACCTTTTTGTCCATCTCCCCTGTCGCCCCGCTTATTGAATTAGCCAATTACAACGTCAGACATACCTGTCTCGCGCGTCTTGTCCCATTTGCAGGGAAACCAACCGACAGCGACTTCAACCTCTTCAAGCCCACGGCTCATAGCACACGGCACAAAGCATCACATTAACATTTCCTGTTGTATTTACAGCAGCTAAACTTCGGTCGACCCTCGCTGGCGATGGTTGATTGAAGAAGGGCATCGATTCATCCCTGCCCACAATAGAACACGACAGAACACATCTTGAGACCCTCCCCTCCGCTCCTTTTCGCTTACGCCTCACCATCTCGCCTTTCTCTCTATACCTCTCTCTCAGAGCACTCCGCAACATGGACGCACCGCCAGTTAAGCTCGCCGAGCTGCTGCGGCACCCCGACGATCTTGACAAGATTGCCACGCTCAAGCTCGAGTTCGCCCGGAAGAAGGCGGCTATCGACAGCCAACTGCGCGCGGGCCTGCGTGACCAGCTCGAGACTACCCAAAGCGGCATGACCGGCCTCGCTGATGGCCAAAAGTACGTCCAGCAGATCAAGGAGGAGATGATGCAGATCGACAAGCTGTGCTCCGAGAGCCAGAACATGATCAAGGACTTTGCCACCATCAACCTGGTCTCCCAGGCCCACCGCAACTTCGGCGCCGTCGAGGCCATGCGCCGCAACCTGGAAACCTTCAACGACCGTCTCAACACCGTCGATGCCATGCTGCGCGAAGACGACGCCGACCAGGAGAACATGCCCAACTTGCTGCCAATCCACTACGAGCTGACACAACTGCGCAACATCCGCGACGACGCCATGGAGCAGATCCAGCGTGCCGACGACCCCAGCCTGCAGGCCACCCTCGAAGACTACTTTGCGCGCCTCGACGGTGCCATCGACTGGTTCGACGAGCACGTCGGCCTCGTCGCCACCAGCCTCATCACCCTGGTCACTGCCGAGAACAACAACCTCGTCGTGCGCTTCGCCCTCATCATCGAGGCCGAGGAGAAGAGCGACCAGCGCGTCCAGGCCCTGCAGGACGCCATGCGCGACCACAAGGAGATCGCCTCGCGCTTCCAGGGCATCACCGACGGCGCCAAGACCGTCCGCGGCTACAAGGACAAGTTCCTGCAGGCCATCAAGGCCTACGGCGAGGCCCAGTTCGCCCAGAGCCGCGAGGCCATCCTAGACGACCCCTCCCGCCTCGAAAAGGAGCTGCGCTGGTACTTCAACGACCTCAACGCCGTGCGCCTCGGCATGGTGCCGCTGATGCCCAAGAAGTGGCACATTATGCGCACCTACACCGAGATCTACCACAAGCTGATGCACGACTTCCTCATCGGCCTCGTCGACGACCCAGACACCAGCTCCGCCGCCACCCTCGAGATCATCAGCTGGCCCGAGAAGTACTACAAGAAGATGGTCAAGCTCGGCTTCAGCCAGGACGACAAGACCCTAGTCCCGCACGTGCTGGACAACCGCGAGGCCGAGCTGGTGCGCGAGTTCCGCCAGCTCATCATCAAGTTCCTCGACGAGTGGATCGACCGCATCGGCCGCCAAGAGAAGAAAGACTTTACCGAGCGCGCCACCGTCGAGGGCGCCAACCTCGACCAGGACGAGTACGGCTACTTCCGCACCCGCAACCTGGTCGACCTGTGGCGCATGCTGCGCGAGCAGATCGACGTCGCCGCCAACTCCCAGCGCACCGACGTCGTCGAGGGCGTCGTCGACGCCATGTTCCTGCGCCTGCGCACCCGCCAGCAGAGCGTCCAGAAGATGCTCGAGGAGGAGGCCCAGCGCTACGAGGGCGGCCGCGAGCCCGACCTCGAGGGCTTCCAGCAGCTGCAGGACTGGCTGGTCGCCTCGGCCAATGACCAGATCGCCTGCGTTGACGACAAGGACGACGACGGCGCCGGCGGCGGCCGCCTGTCCTACCTGACCAGCTTCCGCGAAAAGATCGAGCCGCTGGTCTCCCCGGCCTACATGGAGCGCGTCGACGCCGAGGTTGCCGCTCTGCGCGACGGCTACGTCGACCTGAGCACCTGGTGCATGACCAAGTTCGCCTCGCTCATCTTCGCCGTCGACTTCCGCGCCGTCATGCCCGACTTCTTCACCCCCCGCTGGTACGGCGCCACCACCGGCATGAAGCAGATGGCCGCCACCCTCGAGGAGTACGTCGTCGACTACCGCCAGGTCCTGCACCACTCCCTGGTCGAGCTGTTTGTCGAGATCTTCTCCGACGAGCTGCTTGTCCGCTACCTCAGCGCCGTCCGCAACAAGGGCGCCAAGCTGCGCCGCACCGACCCCTTCCAGGACCAGATCTTTGCCGACGTCGCCGCCGTCTTTGAGATGTTCGACGCCCTGCCCGGCAAGGCCGAGGAGGCCGGCGGCGACCCGCAGGCCGCCGCCGCCACCGCCGCCGCCCTCAAGCAGACCTGGCGCGTCACCGAGCAGTTCCTCTCCCTGCTCATCGTGCCCAAGGACGGCGCCGCCGAGGCCTTTTCCAACTTCAAGACCGCCTACTGGGACCTGCAGATCAGCTGGGTCGAGGCCGTCCTGCGCGCCCGCGACGACTTTGACCGCAGCATGCTCAACGCCGTCAAGGCCCGCGCCGCCCAGATATACGTCGAGCGGGGGCCCGAGACCATCATGAGCAAGGTGAAGTGAGAGCCGGACGGCGGCGGCGGACGAAATCAAAACGAAGCACTGCAGCTGCACGAGCGAGGGCCCGCGGCCGGCTCAAGATCGGCCACGGGGGGGGACACACTTCTCTGCTGCCGGTGGCCACTCCCGGCGGCGCTAGCCTAGAGGGAGAGAGAACCCTCAGAGCGAGCACGTCGTGGCGATGTCCTTAAAGGTCTCTTGCAGGAGTATACAGAGCCTCCGAGAAGCAACGTGGATGAAGGGGTTTGGAAAGCATGGAAATGATTACTGTACATAATGATCAGGTTTGAAGCGATATTGCATTTTTGTCGTAAGAAGTCTATTTATTTGGAGCGATACCGGGCTGGGGCAAAGAATAAAAGGCATAGTTTTATTTTCCTTCTCTCTATCCGACTCTCTGTTGTTTAGTACGCAAACCGGAAATCGAGCCGGCCTGCACCCGTGTCGACCGTCTCGGCGATGTAGGCGTCCTTCTGCTCCGGCGTCATGGCGTCCCACACCTTGGCCTTTTGCCGGTTGCGCCACGGGTAGTAGAAGAACATGAAGACGATGAGCGCCATGTTCCAGGCGTTGAGCGCCAGGAGCGCCTTGTTGCCGAGGCGGTAGTGAGGTGCGTCGCTCTCGCGGTAGATCTGCAGAGGGGGTTAGCCAGAAGAAACAGAGCGACACGAGAAATCTGTAGAGGACGGCGCAGCTCACGTTGGAGGAGATGATGCTGCTGGCCTGGACGGCCATATTGTAGAGGGCCGTGGACACAGTGCGGGTCTGGATGTTGCCCGAGTTGCGGGAGGTGAAGCCGACTGGATTTGTTAGCGAGCGGAGCAGGGCACGAGAGAGGATGGTGGACGTAGAATGGATACGGGGGAGGGGAGAGGGGCCTACCCAAGATAGGATGCACATAAGGGAAGCCGACCAGCACGACGGCGACAGCGTACCACACCCAGGGGCCGGTGCTGTTGGGCAGAACCTCGAGCGCGATGAGGCAGGGCAGCATGTAGACCTGGCCGAGGAAGACCCAGACGAGGCGCAGGTTGGCGTGGCCGTGGGCGTCGCGGTTGCTGGGGCTGACGAAGCGGCCGAGCAGGCGGCCGCCGCGCTCCGAGAGCCAGGTCCAGAGCAGCAGCAGGAGGAAGAAGAGGGCTAAGGCAGGGATGGTCAGCAGCGTGGTCTGGAACGTGTTGAAGCCGAGCGCCTTGAGGTTGAGCGTCATGTAGTTGGCGGCCGGTGCCGACGGCACCGCCCACGTCAGGCCCAGCAGGTACACGGGCCAGAGGTCGTAGTCACGCAGCGCCCGCCACAGCCGCTGCAGGTTGAGGCCCTCGCGGTTGTGCATCCGGCCCTTGCCCGGGTCGTCGCGCAGCACCCGGTTGACCAGGATCACCTCCTCGCGCGGCGTGAACCACTTGCCCGCGGCCGTGTCCTCCTCTCCTTCGCCGCCGATTCTGCGATTTTTGCTGCTCGTGCTGCCGCTGCCGCTGCCGCTGCCGGCTCCGCTGCGTCCGCCCCAGAGCCGCAGGTGCAGTCGCCGCCCGGCGGTCTGCACTGGCGAGGCCGGCAGGTAGAACCACGACAGCACGCCGATGAGAGCCGTCAGCGCGCCCTCGATGACAAACAGCCAGCGCCAGCCGGCCCAGCCGTCGGTGCCGCGCATGTGCAAGATGCCATAGGCGAAAAAGGCCGAGACGATGCTCGTGGCCACGTAGGCCGCCCAGAAGGCGGCCAGCCGCGCCGGCAGCTCCTTGCTCTTGTAAAAGTAGCTCAGGTACAGTACGACGTCCGGAATGAAGCCGCCCTCGAGCACGCCCAGCAGACTGCGCGTCGCGAAGAAGACGGCCTGCGCGTGCGGGCCGCCCGGCAGCGCCGCCTGCGCGCACGCCACGGCGCTCCAGGCCACCATCTGGAAGGGGATCCACACGTCGGGCCCCAGGCGCTTGCTGATCATCTGGGCCGGCAGCTCGGCCACCAGGAAGCACGTGTAGTACAGCGTCATACCCAGGTTGTACTGGTTGGTGGTCAGCCCTAGGTCGGCCAGCATGCCATCAGCCAGCGCCTGCGAGACGTTGCCGCGGTCGAGCTGCATAGCGAAGAACATGAGGCAGCACCAGCCCGTGATGCGCCAGTCGAGGCGCCGCACCAGGCGCTGCTCCTCGGCATCGGTCCACTGGGCGGTGGGGTCGTAGCGGTGGCGGCCCTCATAGTCGTCTATCGGAGCGTAGAGGGCGGCGTCAGCACCCGCTGCAAAAACGGTGGCGTCTGGGTGAGCGACAAGGAAATCTTTTTCGGGAGGCGACTCATTTTCTCTGGCCCTCGCGCGTTCTGTAATGCCGCTCTGGTCATATTCGATATACGACAAGGGCGAGGTCACCAACTCGGAGTTGACTTTTTGGTCCGCCATTGCAACAGAATGGGGATCGCAGCGTGGAAGGCAGATTTGGATCTTAGCCAAGGGGAAGAGATAGCTGGAAAGAAACTCGTCTAAACGTCCAGTCTTCTGTTGCTAGCATAACTTCTATATCCGATAGAAAGGAGTCGTCGAAGACGAAAGCAGTTTTTGAAGCAGCAGAAGACACACTGATATGGGTTGAGTTGCTTCGCCAAGCATTCGGCAAGACGAGAACAAATATGATTCACCAACAGTTCTCAACAGCGAACTGCTTCGTTTGGTTCCCCGACTTTCATGGTTACCTTCCATATCGGGACGGCCAATTATAAGAAGTTCTCTCGAAGCGACCTGTTATCAGAATAAGGAAGAACCAAGTTTTGATGGAACCGTTGCAATAAACCGAGAAAACTGCCGTGCCGCATGCTTGCATCTCTGTCTCTGCACACCACTGCTCACGCGGTACCGCCCCCCGATCCAAGAGGGGGAAGGAGGAGAATTGGGGACCGGTAACTCAATAGAATCTAGGTGAACTTCATCTGAGAAGTGTATTGATGTTGCTATGCTATAGAGGCTTTGCGCCGTTGGTGAGCACGCCATGCGGCGAAGAGGATTTGAACAGGAAGCTGAATATTTCTCAATATAGAAAAGAGGGTATGGAATGTCTATAAGCTTGTATAAATAATAATAGACAAATACAAAGCAATACGAGTCATGTCACACAAAAAACCTTGATCTAGAGGCTCCAGAGGATCGTGGCAGACTCGATCTGCTTCTTGGGGAATCCTTAAATTGCACTCATTAACCACGGCTTCGGAGCCCTATTTTTGGCCCGCATAACAAGAATCATTAATTTTTTTTTCAAATCGAAGCAGGCTGAAACGCATCAGATCTTTGTCGGTATCCCCTGGCTCATAGCCCAAAATGCTGTAGGCTTACTTGACTGACATGGCCTGTATTATATTCACTACATATGTTCACGATGTCTTGCTTGAGATTGTTCAATGAGCATTATTTGTTTTCATAAAACGCATATCGAAGCACGTCTGTCATTTTATTTTACAGGAGAAGTATAAGCAATGCCTATTAGGATTAAGGCCCAGTAGCTACGGACCAAGTATGGACCGAGAAAGCCAGTTCGTTTTGCTGCCGCATGCGTTCTGGATCTACTAATACTCTGAAAGCAATTGAGTCCTTGCCAAGATTAAAGACACGAACAATAACGTAGACGCTTTTAGTTTCTTGGCCGCTAGAGTTGCAACCCGAGGTTGTCTGCATCTAAACCAAGAAATAAGCTTTAAGTCTGTGACGTAGCGAACGACCATGGCGCAACTGATATTGACAACACTAACAGGGGAGCCATAGCAGGAAGGACTCACTCTCTTATACTGAGACTTGCTCATGTAGAAAGGCCAGTGGCACGGACCGGTCGTCGTCTTTACCTCTATAAAATACTCTACCCCTTTAATGCCTTGCCAAACATCAGCAGCAAGATAGCCCTTGTCGACGAGCAGACTCGTCAGCGTACCGCTGATGTCCTCATAGGTTATATCGGCTGTCTCTTGTCCGTTCCATGGTTCCAAATCAGCGTATTCTGGGTGCGATGCGGCGAGCTTTCGAATGGTACTCTTCCAGTTGTTTCGAGAAAAGCCAGGAAGTTCGGCTTCCATGTGTGACAAGAGCTCAAAGACCTGATTACGTTGATTAGCATGGTATGAAAGAAGTTGGCGCGCAGTGCAAATGAGTGGACGAAAAGGACACGTACAAAAAGTTCTCCAGCCGCCCCGATTTGCTTGTCTCGGTTTGTCGAGCGCAGATGATACCAGCCCTCATCGATCTCTGCTTCATTTTCAATGTTGAGGAGCGCAGTTTGGATGGCGGACATATCAAAACTCCCGCGTGAGGGGAATTTGGCTCTCCTAGCTGCATCGACGACGCTGCATAAGAGAGACGAATATTCGCTGTATTCGCTTGGGCCCTGTACGGTTGGAAGGCTAGGTCGCTGGACCACGTATCTTACCAGACTAGAAATTCTGTTCCAAGAAGTCGTAGAAGAGCCTTCTTGGCGAGTTGTTCTAGCCGCGTTTGATGTGTGTTCTGATGGTGGCGGTGTGTCTGCTTCCGAATCTTCGCCTTCGCTTGGTTCTCTTGGTTCGCTTTGCCTTTCGTCTAGAGATTCTACGTGAGATCTTTCTCTAAAAAGTGGTGCTTCTTGGCGGGCCCTTCGTGAAGAAGCTCCTGTCATATGAAGTGAGTTCCTGTGTATGAGCTCCTCAGATACAACTTCCGGGAGATCTATATCACTTATTCCGTGCTCATCTAATACATCAGACAGGCCTGTAATATCTACGCCGAGAATACTCTGGATAGCATTGATAGCTTCTGGCTGAACTCTTTTAGCAGTCTGCGTTGTTGGGTCAGTCATCAGCCATTCGCAGAAGCGGCGAGGAAGCTTGCTATGGAAGCAGACGCTCTGGGTTTTCTTGTCTCTTGGAATATATATTTTGACACCGGTGGGGCTCTCGTGGATATGGAGTGATGCTGATGGCTTTTTAATCCGTAATACCTGTCCATCTTGTCTCAACGAAATTTCAGATGTAATCTTGTCCGTCTCCAGAGTCTCTATATTTCGTAAGACAGCATAGAAACTCTCCATATCGCCGACTTTAACACTGGGACTGTCAAACATGGCAGATATACTAAGAGATGGATTAGATATGCCGTTTAATCTTACAGCCGGGTACGATACTCACCGAAGCAAGGCATGGGCTTTTCGTTTAATATCGAGCTGTAGGGATGAGACGGGTCGCACCGAATCTACCTCCACCGAGGAAATCTCTTTGACCGCCTGGGACAAATACCGGTCTTCCAGTCCTAGCCACCTAACGAAGGGCTGGAGATGTCGAATTTCATTCATGCTGAAATCGAGAAACACCGCTTTCTTCGCAAAGTCATCATATAGAGGCTTCTGATCCACAAGCACGAAGTCTTGATTCCCCTCACGAAGCGTGTAGGTTCCATCTGGGAGGCTAACAGGGAAAACTCGATTTTCCAAAACAGGAGTTGGATCAAACATATGTATCTTGCCTTGCAGCAGAGTATTAAATGTAGAAATGTTGAATTTAGCTTGTTGGATTGATAGTTCTGGCCCGCCGGTTGCTGTCAGCTCTTTGTATACCAGCTCAGCAGTCAAATTCTGAACTCCAAGGGTGGTGACGAAGAAAGTCCTCAAGCCATCACCGTAAAGATTATTGAGGATGATGGTTTCTCCAATATGAGTTGTGCTTGACTGAGTATTGGACCACAAACACTGTGAAGTCTTATACCATGATGAAGTACCCGCATCGCGGCCACAAATGAGAGCATCGCCCTCGAAGGCCGCCCTAGGTCGCTATTAGCAGCCTATTCTTTAACAGAAAAATGTGGCTGAAACTTGGCTATTGCCGATTTACTTACTTGAGCCTGCTTGCAGTAGCATGTGCCAACTTCATGCTGCTAAGGCACTTGTACAATTCGTTGGCTCTGTCAATTTTGACATGGCGAGAAGACTTGAGAGCTTTAATTTCTTCAACAATGGTATTCCAGTCGCAATTGGGTATGGAGAGAGTGGTGTGGAAAAGATCGGCAATGTGCGCCTTGTCAGCCGTGAAGTTTGGAAAGTAGGCGCTGTAGAGCTTTTCCAATGAGTGTTTAGTTGTCAGCTCCACAGTCGACTCCCATACGCAGTCCTTGGGAAGGGCCCAAGTAGGTCCGCGAATATCACCTTTTGGAACGAAGATGAAGCTGTGCCACTCAAAGTATAGTCTGAACTTATCGTCAGAACACCGATGGATATCGCAGAGAGTGATGTAGACTTACCGAATTTCCTTGCGGGCGTCGGATTTGTCCGTGGATTCGCGGACTTTGGCTTGGATGTAGTTGTACAAGTCATAAACCCTTTTCGGTTGGTCAACTTGTGCTGCATTAGAATTTGCACTCATGATATAAAACAAGACGGTCAGCACAAAGGTCAAGAGAGGCTTTTTGAACCCTAGTCCAACAGCCTCCCCCAAGGCCTTCCATTCATGTGGAAATGTCTCATAACCTTGCACATCTTCTAGCTGCAGCCAAGGAAAGCGTTCGCCGTCAAGCATAAATCGGCGTTGGAGGCCTTCTAGTTCCTTGATTGGAAGATATGTCCGCTTCAGGGGGGTCCGGACAGCAGAATCTCTGCAAAGCACTTTTATTCCGAACAACTCCTTTATAATCTTGTCCTTATGCTCCGACAGTATGACTCTGTGCTCATCGTTCCAAGCTTTTTTCAAATAAATAAGAAACTTTTCTGGTCGGCGATTTGCAATATAATAAGCAGCATCAGAAAGTCCACTTTTGTCCGCATTCAGTAATCGAGGATGTCGATGGATACCGGGAATCACTCGCGACATATATGCCTTCCACGACAGACTAGTTCCTTCCGGTGGATCAGGAGGGTTTTGAAAATATTCATCATGGATGAACAGCACGTTAAAACCTGGCGCGCCATCCCCAGGATTCGGGCCATGGGCCGTTTGGCTGAGAAGAGCTGAGGCTCCGTGTGGCTCATCATCGCGAATGTAGAGCTCTGACTTGCAATTCACAAGAGTCGTGAGATGAGAAAAAACCCAGCCTAAACGCTGCCTGGTTTGTCTTGTAAGGAAAAAAAATTTGTAATGAGAGATTGAATTAGGGAGTGAGACATTAGGGTCTCCGTCATATAGTTGTAAAATCAACTGGGAGATTTCGGAGACGGATGCGGTTTGGACCCCTAGAGAATCAAATAACCGCCTCCTGTCCGCATTCCTCGATGCTTCCAATGACAAAACTCTCAAGTCCAAATCAAGAGGAACATCAATATCAGTCGCCTCGACCTTGGGGTAGAACACGGCACCTGCTCTTATTGCGGTCCAGGAGCCATTTCTCAGGGGCAAAAGGTCTAGATCTTTGACGCTCTGCTGTTCTGCATACAAGTTGTGCACAAACGGTAAGTGTAAAACCTTCGCCGCCCGAGAGTGCCAGTCTTCATCCTGTGTGGATTTCATCCTTGAATCATGTTTAGTCAGATCGTATGCCGCACGAGCAATTATCATCTCCAAACTGATGGGCTGTAAGCCATATTCGTGCAACAGGTGCAAGTCGGCCTTCTTATACTCTCGAGACAGATACACTCTAGGTCGTTTGTCAGGGAAGAGTGGGCGCTTTTCTTTGTCCACACTGTTCTCTGTATGTTGGCGCGAATCTCGTATTAGGCGCAGCGGGTGCGAACTTCCGGCTGGCTGGAGAACCGGCTCAGATTGAAGTCGTTGTCTGATCTTGTCGTTTACCCTGCTCCAAAAATCATCCCAAGGATAGTCGTCCTTAGAAGGAAGATATCGCATCCATTGATACTGGAGCGTCTCATGCTCACAAAACTGGAGAACGGCGTCTACAAACGCCTTTGCAATACCGTCGGCCAGCCCCAGGTTTCTCTCCGAAGTTGTCACAATGCCCTGTCGATTGGCCTGAGTGACGAAGTCCGCCTGGATAATAAACTGCATGGCATGTTAGCTGAGGTTTTGCCGGATGCTGTTGTTCAGCTAGATAACTTACATTGTAGCCCATTCGCTGAACGGGCAAGAAGGCAAAGACCCATTGTTTTTGCAACACAGGGATGGAATTGGAAGTCAAAGGGAAAGCAAGGACTACTTCTGAGACCGAGTATGCTTTTCTTGATGCTTCCGAGTCCGAGTACTCTCGGTTGTCATTCTTGGCTAGGCCATGGATGAGAGAACTACTGATATGATAATATTTCAGATCTTCTTTCGTCTCGCCCTTCTCAGAAGTGCACTTCTTTGCTACAAGCGGAGCGTCCGATTGGCGGTCAACAGTGAAGGTAACGGTACTCGAGGGATTCTCCTCTTCATCGTTGTCATAAAACGCGATTTCTATCTTTTCCAATTTTTTCATAAAGAGCAGAACCTCGTCGTGGATCATTCTGAACTGCTGGCGGATGAGCGATCTCTGGTTGGCGAGTGATGTAGGATCGCCGTCGTCGTGGAGGTATAGA
The DNA here is from genome assembly GCA_002917075.1 of Hawksworthiomyces lignivorus. Taxonomy (NCBI): domain Eukaryota; kingdom Fungi; phylum Ascomycota; class Sordariomycetes; order Ophiostomatales; family Ophiostomataceae; genus Hawksworthiomyces; species Hawksworthiomyces lignivorus. Next base: position 23,649 of record NTMA01000109.1, on the reverse strand, counting down.
GTGATTCTCGTCAGTCTGTCTCCGAGGAACTCCCCGGTGTCGTCCCAGATAGGAGTAATCATGCCCATTCCAGGCGCGCCTTTGCGATGCTCAAAGTAAAAGGAGAAGTTTCCTGACTGGATGTGGACTTTGTGCGATACCATAAAGACAGACTTGAAGCCAATGCCCTTTTCCCCGATATAGCCTTGATCCACCGCCGTGTTCTTCGAGCTCTTGCCAACATTGCAGATCGCTGTCAGATTCTTGCGATTGAAGCCGTCTTCGTTGCAGTCGACAACAATTCGACTGGAATATATGCGGAATTTGACGTACGGAGCCTCGTTGTACTCGCAAGCTCGGTTGTAATAGTTATCCTCGGCGTTCTGCAGCAGTTCAAAGACAAACCGGGCGCTGCTGTCATATAAATTTCGTGCTAGCCTGCAATATCGTTAGCTTTCTACTTCGATGATACTGTGCAAGAGTGAATCTGGGTCTCCGTACGTTTTTATGGCAGAGCCAGCCAGTTCTTCTAAAGTTCGATGGCTTTGGACGACTTCATCTCGTATGGATTCTGGCAAAGCGTCTAGAATTTCCGGCCGAAGGTAACCACGCTCTTTGGCAATCTTTACAACGAGTTTCTTAGCTTCCTCGCGACTGATCATTTTGCTGAAATAGTCTAGAAAATCAAAAGTAAAAATCTCCGGCTGTGAGATGCCAAGAGCTGATATTGTCGATGTGTAGACGAGGATTCTTTTAAACTAATACTTCAGGGCCTATGCTTTTTCTGAAAGATCTTGTAATTAGAAGTGGGCCTTGAAAAGCTGCTCTGGGGTGAAATGAAGCAGACATCTATATAAAGACAAAGAAGCTCACAAGTTAAAGAAAGCAAATGGTAGGAACTCGCAGAAGTCTCATAAGTATAAGTGCCGTGCGGCCCGAGAAAGGCCCTCTATCGTTTTAGAACGATGGTTGGCCAGCAGGTCTTCTCAACGAGAGGGCTCCGGCCACTCTCTTACGGCCTATACGTAGGGGTCGCGATGCTTGATAAGACTGCCATTGCTCCCCCTTGTTTCACTGAGAGCAGAAAGAGGGGTTTGTGAGATTAGTGTGGGTGATATGCGCAAAGATTGCGCGCGTAGTATTTAAACCCATAAGTGCTCTTCGGACTTCTTGACAGAAGTAAGACTCGCAACATTATTTACGAACCATATCCGTAGCTAACCCATCTTGATATGCTTTGAAGATGCCACTGGAATGCCTTTCCATCTTGAACCGGAAATCTGCATATCAAGTTTGCTTGGAGAAGCAAAAGAGAACAAAGGCCTCCCAGGTGATGGCCATTTTCATGGCCACAGCCCTCACGCCATTCTGCTCCACGTACAGACCAAAGACCTGAGCGGACAATTGTGACAGTGTCGCTCATCACCCCTAGTACACATGTATAAATAGAACTCCACTTTTTTGTGTTTGTTGGTAAATGTCCATAGGTGGGTGCTAAGCGCTTGCCGCAAGGGTGTCCCATGTTGATCCTTTCGGAGGTAAGGGTAGTTGGCATGGGGCACTTACATACGGAGATGCCTGTTGTAGAGTTGCACGATACACCACACTGAAATAAACATGAGGATCAAAATTATATTCTTTTAAAACATTTCCTATTAAATGTATGCAATATATGTACTTTGCAAAGCCAGTGGGTATCAGGGAGAGAGATATTCTAAACGGAAAGAGAGATTCAAAAGGAAAGTGTTGTGACAATGTAAAAGGAGAGCCGGCGGCAGATGCAAAACCCAATCATGCTCGTATAAGGGGGCGTAGCATAACACCAGAAAAAAAAGAAACTTTTAAGCCGCACCCTCTGCCGACAGCATTGTCGCCGTCGCCGCCGCGACGTCCTCGGCAATGGATGTCTCCTTCGGTTGCACCGTCGGCGTATTTTGTTGCTGGTCCTGCTGCAGCTGCAGTTGGCGTTGCTCGCGCGCTGCCTTAGCCTCTGCGACGGCAGCGGCGCGGGCGGCTACCAGGGCGCGCTCGGCGTCCATGGCCTCGGCGCGACGGGCCTCAACGTCGTCGCGGCGGACGAGGCGGCGGAGAGCCTCGGAGGCCTGGATGAGGCCGTCGATGCTGATGGCGTGGTTGGTCATCTGGCGGCTGATGTAGGTGTAGACGGCGGCCGGGGCGTCGCAACGCAGGAGAGGCACCTCGTTGAGCTTGAGCAGGGCGAGGGCGACCTGGAACAGGAAGACGCTGCCGCCGCCGCCGGCGTCGCCCAAGCAGAGGACGACGTCCCAGACGCGGAAGAGGGCCTCAGCGCTGAGGCAGTCGGTGAAGACGGATAGGAACCACTGGAAGGTCATGGTCTCGAGATCGATGCCGAGGGCGTCAAAGTGAGCGGACAGGCGCGGTAGCAGCTCGCTGACGTAGCGGCGCAAGACCTGCTGGTCCGCGCGGCTGGCCGCCAGCGAGTGGTCGTAGTAGCCGGCCGGCAAGATGGTCTCGACAATGCTGGCCAGCAGCCAGAAGGCATCTTCGGCTGAGGGCGTCACCAGAAGCAGGTTGGCCGCGATCAGGTTCATGCCCTGGCAGTAGCCGACTTCCGGGTTGCGCCGCGCGTAAGCCAGCAGCACCTCGTTCAGCTTCGCCGTGCCCGGCCCCTCTCGGAAGAAGATGTTGTCCGTCAGCGTGCGGTAGATGTCGGCCTGGATCTGGGCGACAACTTCGGCTTCGGCTTCAGGCCCGATGTTGCCCCCACCATCCACCCCGGCCAGGAGGTCGTCGTAAGCACCCGGCACTCGCAGGCTGGCGGCGCCCGTGCACTCAGCCCAGACCTTGGCACGTAGCGCGACCGGGATGCCGCCGAGCACAAGCGACCGGAACTCGTTCCACTTGGCGCGACCTAGCTTGCCCTTGTTGCCGAGGCCGGCAATGCCGATGATCTCGCCGTCGGTGATGCGCGTTTCGGGCATAGCAGCCGTCGCGCGCAGAGCATGGCGGCCGGGCTCGCCATCGACAGCCGCAGCCGCAGCCGCCGCTAGGACAAGAACCTCGCCCTCGCGTCGTCGCTCGGCGCGCACCTTGCGCAGGAACTCGTTCCATCGCACGGTGCGCTCCTTCTGCAGCGTGTCGTGCAGCTCGCTAAGCTGTTGCAGCAAGAGGCGCACGGGTTCGACGTCCTCTTTGACCAGCATCGCCACGCTACTGCTGCTGCTGTTCTGGTTCTTCTGGGCCTGCTGCAGCTGCGCCTGTGCCGGTGCCTCGTCTGTTGGCGCCTGCTTCTGCGACGAGGCGTCGTCTTTAGCAGATTCAGCCATGCCAGACGCGATCGAGTCAGTGTCTAGACCCGATGAGACTGTAGTCGTCGTTGTTGCTGCTGTCGTAGCGGCAGCCATTGTGCCTGTCGACGGCGGTACAAAGCCGCGTCCGTCGGGCGCAATAAACCCAGTCGGCGATCTCGGTCCTCCAGGTGTGTCAGTGGTAGATGCAGCGTCGGCATCATCATCTCCTTCGAGAATGACCTCGATCCTGGTGTCGCTTATGCCAGGAGTGTGCGCGAGGAGCTCAGTGGGGAATGTGGCAATTTTGAGGTAGTCCTGCCACCGCTTTGGTGGTGTTCCCTCCCTGCCGACGTCCGCCGCCGCCGTATCGCGTGCGACGTCGTCCAGAGACACTGCGGGGCTGTCGGGCCGCTCATCGCCATCTGCCAGGTTGAGGAGCTTGCCATTGTGCCCATTGCTGCCGCTATGCTGCGCCTTGTTGTTGTTGTCTAGCAGCGAGCCGCTGTCATTGCTGTTGCGGTCATCTGCATCCGCTGCGTCCGCATTCGTGTTGCCGTCTGGATCCGAGGCAGGAGCAGAAACAGCACCATTGTCCTCGTCACTGAGCAGCAGCGTCGGCGATGGCCGGCTCGCCCGCCCCGCATTTCGACCAATGGTCAGCATCTCGGCATGGCGGCTGCCGCGCTTGACCTGCCGAGCAATCTGTGCCGCTTCCCGCTGGCGCTTCTTGCGGCGCTGGTCGTAGATGAAGCCGAACCGATCGATCAGGTGACCGGACTTGTTGTACCGGTTATACATCTGCGTCAGCGTCGGGGGTTGTACGTCTAGTGGAAGGATCGTGTCCATCTCCACGGGCACGTAGTTCTGGCGGCGCACAAAGCCTTCGCTGGATGGGCTCGCGTCCATCATCTCTCCCCACCGGTCTTGGACCTGTCCGCGGCCGACACCGCCACCACTGCCGCTGCCCTGTCCGCCTTGAGCTACCGTGCCGTTTAGGGCGGCTGCGGCAGCCGCCCGCCGCGCGGATACGAGCGACTTAGAGCCGCCGCCTTGTATGGTGATGGCGCGTGCGGAACGGCCGACGGTCGAGGCAAGCGCGCCTTGTTTTCGGCTAGCTGCCGACGAGACCGTCCGCAGTGATGCCGTGGCCGACGTAGAGCTCACGCTCGCTGACTCTGCCCGTTCTCTGGCCGAGCCCGTCTTGGCAGTGTCGAGGGAGGAGCTGTCGCTAGCGGTGCTGCCGCCGCTGCCGCTCACAAACAGGCGCAGGGCCTGGGTCGCGAGTGACGCCTTCCGGCCAGACGGCGTTGCTGACTGGGATGTCCCTGTGGAATTGACGCTGGACGCGCGGCTGGCGCTGCGCCCCAAGTCTGGCTTGGTGGGCAGCGGTGGCTGGAATAGATCGTCCGTAATGACGGGCCGGCGGTCGCTGCCAGAGGCTGCGCGCACGGCTGTTTGTAGGAATTGTGATGAGGCGTTCGCGTCGCTGTTGATACTACTAGAGCGGCTACTCCGCTTGGCCGTGCCACTTCCGAAAAGATAGTCCTTCCAGCCCTTTGTCGTTCCCGTGCTGCTAGCGCATGCGCCGCTGCCGCTTGCTTTATTAGCGCCCTTGCCGGGCATGGCACTTCCGCTGCTTGCCCGGATGGTCGCATCATTGTAGTAGTAGTCGCTGCTGCTCTGGTGAAGGCTGTGGTCGTCGGCCATAGCGTCGCTCATAAGATCCGACACTTGTCGCGCCTCCTGCTCCTGCTCGAGGGCACGGAGACGCGTCTCTAGGTCTAGGCTCGACAGACCGCATTCGAGGATGATCTTGCGCAAGAGACGCTCTCGCTCGGCACCGCGCGCGCGCACGGCTGCCACTTGGGCGTCACGTGCGGCTAGATCCTCAGCAAGCTGGCGAACCAGGGCAACGGCGCCGTGCTTGCCAATGAGGCGAGCGATGTGCGCGTCATCAGTGAGATGCAGCGCGCCAGGAGGGAGGATGCGGCTGCTAGGTAGTGATGGAGTGTCGTCATCAAAGAGGGCGTTGCGGGCGGCGGCCGTCACAGTCGATGTCGATGCCGTAGATGCCGACGGAGCGACCACAGGGAGAGAGGCAGCCGGAAGCTGGGCTAGCTGAGGCAGCTGTGCTGGCGACGGTTGCGATAGCAAGCTGTCGACGAGCGACGCCGTAGAGGATCGCTGGTGGTCGAGGCGCGGCCTGGATGAGGCACGCGGTGGCGACGGCGATGTCGGCTTGGGAGAAAACGATGGAAATGAAGTCAGCGACTTGCTGTCCTCAGAGGTCACACTGGAGCTCGACGTTAGCGGCGGCTGTGCACCGTGCGGCACCCGGCTGCTTGCCCGCCGACTGCCGCCGCCATGGCCACGAGCAGAACGACGACTCCGGGTAGACGTCGCTGACTGCTGAGAGACAGAGCGAGAGAGAGCGGTTGGGGCGATCGTAGCTACGGCACTTGAGCTTAGCGGAGGTATGGTTGGCGAGACTGACGCAGAGGTGGTCACCGCGTTTGCAGCTCCCGAGACTGAAGAAGAGGAGACGGAAGCGTCGTCGCGGTGATCCATGGTCGTCGTCGAAACGTCATTTGGGAAAGAATGTACAATTAGAGAAGGGACAAAATGGGTGGTCGCGTGGGAAAAGACGGAGAGAAGAAAAGAGGGTCAGACGAGTGGAGGCGAAGAGAGAGGGGGGAGAGCAGAGCGCAGAGAGCTATTGACGACTCATTAGATGAATTGAAGCGTCCATAGACTCAAAGAGGGTTTGGATCATAGAAAGGAAGAGAGAAAGTAGGAGAGAAAGGGAGGGAAGAGAGAAAAGAGGAAGAAAGAAATGGCGCAGAGAGTCGAGGCGGGAATATTGGAATGTAAGGAGTTGAGTTTTGAAGTTTGAAGTGGAGGTGGAGATTAAGATCGAGAATGAATGAGGTCGAAGGAAGGCCAAAGAAGAAGAGGAATGCGGAAGGTGGTCGCCGCCGTTGCTTGCGCCTGCCTGGTGTATGCACAGAGGCCTTGCAGCGTAAAAGGAAGGCGGTCTTGGCCCTAAATTGGCCGCTAACGGCAATTGGCTATATGCTTATTTAAATTATTTAGCAGCCTGTCTGCAGCACACATGACCCATTCGCTACTACGCTTTGGCACATATGCGCCTATGACGACCGGCTGCAAGGCGATTACATCACCGAAGCTTTTTGGGGACTGACCAGCGTCCACCCCTGCGATTGCGAGTACCAGTTATACGCAGTTTTACGCAGCGACACGCAGTTATCACGCATGTTCATACTTTTACGTATACACCTACTGCTCCCTTGCTTCGTTTTAGCCTTATTCCTTTGTGGTTTTTTTTTTTTTTTTTTCCTGCGCCTTTAATTTTCAGTGTCATCCCTTCCTAGGAATGGCAGAGAGGGGTCAAACTTTAAAAAGAAGAAAAAAAAATGATTTTTTCACACAAGAGCAAAATTTTTAAGACAGCCTATTAAACTATCTTGTTGAACAGCCTGTCCTCTTTTCTACGCAGCGTCTTCAGCTGCTCGTTAGCTCCAGCTATACCAGCGCAGGGTTAGGGCTGTTACAAGGTACGGGAAGCGGGAGCAACCGCGCTAACGAAGTTTTTCGAAGAGAGGGTGTCATGCACCTCGGGGGGTGCTTGGAGCCTCGATCGACAGTGGTTGCAGCGGGTGCGGTCCTGGAATGTCGATCTGCTTTCTTTTGAATGCTTCTTTTTGCCCAAGAACCGAGCAAATAGCGTGCTTAGAAATTTAATAACGCAGCACCTGCCAACGAGAAGATTCCCCTGAAAAGTGAGACAGAGGTACTTACTAGGATGATAGCTTCGGAACTTCGGAGTATGGTTGTAAGTTGTGGAAATGGGTAAAAGAGCTCTATTTCTTGAGGCCCAAACAAACGTGAACGAGAGAGAAGAAATCTTGTAGTCGTCTCTAGGCTCTTTTGTTCGTGACCAAACCTAGACGAAAATGTAAGATGCTTCGAGCCTTTATATCGGGTGTAGACTTCACGGGGATGTATGCTGTCCTGGGCTCAGCGATTGGGGAATACGTTTGCTATGTTCTATTATTTGTCACCATATGTACATTCTGGTGTCAGCTGAGCCGCCAAGCCTGAGACAGGCTGGTAAAGGATACCTCTCAGTTGACGTCGTGATCGATACTGCGTCCATGGTATGCGTACCGAACGTCGCTATGAAACAACTCGTGGATATCACCGCATCAACAAACAAGCTATTCACCGCCATTATCTAATACTTAAAGCACCACAGTTTGGCTACGTGAGTCTTAATTGCCGAGACCAAAAATATACAGGCAACAGAATGGCGCCCAGAGCTAGTAGAAAAGCAAAAAATCAAATATTTCACATCACCATATAGGTCTTGCTGGTTTTGCCCTCATTCAAGTCTAAGTGTGCAAGTGCAAAGGATGATAGAACCATGGCTGGCGCTTCCAACTCCGCTGCATTTCCTTACAGCTTCCCTCTAGAACTTGATCACGATCTTGCCCACGTGCTTTCCGGAGTAGAGATAGTCGGTCGCCTCTTTCGACTCGCTGAACGGGAACACGCGGTCGATCAGCGGCGTGAGCGAGACGTTGTGCTTCTCGATAAACTCGTTGAGGCGGATGAAATCTGCCTTTGTACCCACCCGAATGCCTCTGTATTTTTTGGTCATGAGAATCAGCACACTGAAGAAAGGAAAGCGGATCATAATGACTGAGAGGGGGAGACAGCGAGACGGCAGACAGCAGCCCCTCGAAGTTGGGGCGTCTCATCGGTTTCACTCACCGCAGGGTGGCGCGCTTGCTCATAAAGCCAAGGATGGCCGATGGGTTCCAATCGGCGTCAAAGCCTTCCAGGAAGCCAATAATTGAGACAAAGCCGCCTTTCTGGCGCAGCGCCGCCAGGTTGTCCGGGATCGACGAGGGGCCGGCGTTGTTGACTACGCCATCGACGCCACGGCCGCCGGTCAGGCGCCGGGCCTCGGCGCTCACCACGGGCGTCTTCTTGTAGTTGATGCCCTGCACAGACGGGTGCAGCTTCTTGACGCCGGCGAGCTTCTCGTCCGAGGACGACGTGATGATTGGCGTCGCGCCGGCTGCGATGGCGAGGAGCACGCCGAACATGCTTACGCCGCCAGTGCCTGCTATATGTAAGCATGTCGAACTGTGCTGGCAGATAAAAACGGAGTCACTGTCCCCTATCAGAGAAAAAGCGCACCTTCCAGCAGCACACTCAGTTTCTTCTCAGCCGCATTGCTAGGCAGCTTGAGGGCATTCCAGGCTGTGACACCAGCGCAGGCTAGAGTGGAGGCCTATTGACGCGGAGAACCCCTCCTTGGTTAGCACGACGTTTTTATTTTCTTGTCAGAAGCCAGGTACTGCTGCAGCTGTTGAAATAAGAAAAAAAAAAAAAAAACTCTCACCTCTTCCCAGCTCAGATTCTTGGGCAGGTGAACCAGGTGCTTGTCCTCAAACACGGCATACTCGCGGAGCACGCCGTCCGACTCGCCGCCCAGGGCATTGACGGTGTCCTCCTCGCCGGTGACGTCATCGAGGTCGAAAATGGGCGAGACGCGGTCGCCCACTTTGAAGTCCTTCACGGCCGAGCCGACGGCGATGACCTCTGCGGCGGCGTCCGATGCGATAACACCGCCGTCTGAGAAGGGAGCCGGGTAGCGGTCGTGGAGGATGGCGACGTCGCGAAAGTTGAGCGACACGGCATGGATCTTGATCAGGACGTCCTGCGGGCCAAGTTCCTTGGGCAGCTTCTCGGTTGCGGGCACGACTGAGAGGGGGGACTTGCCCGTCGTCCGCCGGAAGGACTTGTACTCTTGGGGATACGACATAGTGGTAAGTGAGAAGAATGTACCAGTAGGGTGTCTTGGTCGCGATAGGATAGGCTTGGGAGACTTGGTAGTGGCTACTCGGTTATGTACAAAGACAGAGATTCGGCAGATACCAAGCAAGGGGCCACCCCATTCTTTTAATAGCAGAGCAACAAGGTGCTGCCATACATCCCACAATGCGCCCTTTGGAAAACAACCACACTTTGCCTGATATGATATGTGGCGGTCCGAATGATCTACGGAGGCCCACAGTACTCGATCGTTTATATCATACTTGATCCTGACCGGTGGAAGCTCTTGTCCACTGGTGGAAATCAGTCCACTTCAGACTGCACAATGGCTGTTTTCTGTACTATATCAGATGGAGAAGGGCTGTCTACGTAGCTTTGGATTTGTAAGACTCAGCGTCTCCGCAAATTTGTTTGTAGAGTGTGTGTCGATTTGTCATCGAATATGCTGTTGATTGTCGCATTCGGGCAAATATTTAAGCTGTATCTCTCCTTAAGTCCACCGTCGAATGCAGAGAGTGGGGACCAGCTACCCAAAGTCCAATCGACTTACACCACCGACGTCCTAACTCCGTCCCTACGGTCTGGGGCCTAAAGAATGAGTTGGTGATCCTAAAAGGCTAGGGGATAACATGCTAGTGGTCTATGGTGACATGCATCTAGAGCCTGCTGTGAAACAAAGAGTGTCGTTGACAAATACGACTCTCCAAGGCGACAACCAGCTCAAGATAACCTTTCAGAACGGAGGCAACAAGGGTTCTCGATATTCGCAACTGCCAAGCGCAGCGTAGGAGTAATTTGGATCCATCAGCTGAGTGAATAATGGAACTCGACATTAATCCTTTAGGCTAGTGCCTTATACGCAAAACTCTGAGCCTTCGTAGCGGTAGCGAATATGAATTTGAATTTTCATGGCCAGATGGCTATATAAACAAGCAACAGCTCTTCAAAAGCCAGAGAAATATATGGACGTACTTGTCCCAATAATGAGTGACTTTTTCTGTTACACAAGGTTGAAACTAGAGCACCATCTGACATCAGACAAAAAGTTCCAAATCGGCGTGTTAGTGCTTCTGCTATGTCCTGCTTCTACAATCGTTGTAATAACATGACCCCAATAAAAGAGAGAGATCATGCCGTTTTTTGTTCTATTTAGGCGGCCGCACCAGGATGCTGAGCACACCGTGTGCCGGTACCGAAGCGGCCACGCCGCTCACGGCGCCGTCCTTTGACACCTTCACGGGTGTGGCAGCCATGTCATGGGTGGTGTCCGTGATCCAGGCCTGCACTGCCGTGGTAGCATTGCCACTGGCTGGGAGGCTCGCGTTGAATTCAATAGGCGCGTCCTCGGGTCCGTTATTGACGGCGACGAGAGCTACAGCGCCATCGGCGTTGAGGAACGCAGTGGTGAGCAGCCAGCCGTCGCTGGCGGGGTTGTGGGCGGCGCCGGGGCCAGCGGCAGCAAACTGCAGGCCCACGCGCACGGCGCCTGGGCGGACGACACGGCTGTACTGGGCAAAGGCCCACAGGCGCTTGGCCACGGCATAGGTGCCATTGTTGACGAGCACGAGCTTCTCGTTGTTGTTATTGTTCGTGGCGGCGTCTTGCGTGGCCACCCACCACAGGTAGGCGCTGACGTTGCCCGTAGTCAGCCCCGTGTGGATGTTGCGCGCCCAGGTGAGGCCATCGCCCGCAGTCGCCTTGGTGTTGTTGGCTGCGCTCGCGTTGGCAGAGAACCATGCCGTTGACCAGTGGCCGCCTAGGTCGGCCGTCTCCGTCTCCCATACCTTGCGTGAGGTCGCCAGAGGCACGTCCATTTTGGATGTGTAGATATGCGACGTGATGACACCTACAAGCGGCTCGGCGCCGGCTGCAACAATGTCTCGCGTCATGTTGCGTTGCGTCGCCCAGCCAGTGGCGTCACAGCAGGCAATGTTCACCTCGGTGAGGTTGTTGGCCTGCAGAGTCGGGTGCAAGACCTTGATGAAGTCGGCTGCCTGCTTGCCGTCCATCTGCATAGAAGCATACGCAGTCCTGGTTTGACTTAATTTAGCAAGCCGTGCTGACAATTGAGACCTTGAGGGCGAGAACATACCGGTAGTCAGGCTCGTTTAGAAAGCCCAGGTGAGTTATGTTGACACCATTTTCCTGCAAGCGGTTAGTCAGATGTCATAGTGGTTTGCACATTTTCTTAGATCCAAGGAAGCTCGTACCCGGTACAACTGCACGTTCTTGACCAGGTAGTCTGCATACGCCTGGCGCCAGTCGCCGGTGCTGCAGTTGGACCCAGGGCTTCCACAGAGAAACCCGCCATTGGCGTCGTTGCTGTTATTTTTCATAAAACCAGGGGCCGACCAGGCATCCGCATAGAATGTCTTTACGCCATATTTGGCCTGGATCTGTTAGAGGAAGAGACATGAGCACACATTGCAGTTATCGGAAATACTCGCCGCTTGCTGGGAGACCCAAAGCTGGCCCGAATCTTTGCCATCCCACACGTATGTTGGCTTGTCCTTGGGGCTGGCTGGTCCATGGGGCTCAATTGTGTTCATCCAGTCGTTGGTACTATTCGGGCTGCTGCCAATGCCATTGCGCACGATGGTGAAGCCGGCTCCAGATGTGGCATTAAAAAGCAGATCTATGAGGGCAGACCGCTTCGGCTCTGGCAGGTCAGCGATGCCGTTGGCCCGCTGGAAGGCCTCGCTAAAACCGAAGCCGTCGATGGTCTGGTATTTCGTGATCAAGTCGGCAGTGACCAAGACAGGCACCGCAGCCGCTACATAGCGGACCGCCAAGCTGGTCAAAGGTAGCAACAACGGTACGGAGTGCATGGTTCTTTCAAGACTTCCAAGCAATAGAACGAATAGCTAGTACGCAGTCGTTCAATGCTAGTCAAGGGTATCGCCTCGCTATAACTGCATTGAAGAAAGGTTATAACGAGGAATGAAACCATACGGTTGTCATTGTGCTTTTATTCTCCATAGCACTGCCTATTATTTCTTCTAATAGACCACGCTTCCCAAGTCGAGAAGTTTGTACCTCCGCACACTTTATTATCATACGCGGATTCTCCTTTCCGTATAAGTGCAGCAATATCTTGAACTGGCTAAATGGTTATGCCATCGATGAACTCTGGCCAGGAACAGTGTGGAGCACTAATTATTTTATTCTCCGTGCAAGTGACATATACGCAAGCAGCAATCTCGCTAAATCATTTTTCATTGACCTTTTCTTTTGCCATGGCAATGACACAACTTACCGGGCGCAAGCCAATGTCTAAGCTTGGGAGGGAAGGTGATCTTTTTACTGAGATGCATGGTTCCTGAATGTCGGATCTTTCTTCCACAGGGGATAGACTGAGAATACGTAGCCAAGCTATATATTTAGGCGGCGGAAAGCTGTACCCATAACCCGTGATGAGATGTGTGAGGAAAGGGAAAGACGACGCCAACGGCCCGACATTCTCCAACGCTTCGCCTAGCTTTGCTGTCTCTTCGAACGAGCCAAATGCATACGACATCACTAAATGTTCTGTATTGAGGCTCCATAGCAGAGCTCTTGTGGTGTTTAGATAACCCTTGGTCTGGCTGCAATTGATACTGTCCGAGTCCGGTGGTTGGCTTCGGCTCTTAGTCCCGTAGTCTTGAGTATGGTACATGTCTCCGAAGCAGCAACACCGCAGGTAAATCTTCTTTAACTGCATGTCATTTTATTTTCGGATACCTGTTACCGTGTACCAGAGAATTGGAACGGCTATTTCTGAGTCTTCTTACCGAACTCACCCTTTGACTTCCACCTAGAGGCTGATGGCTCAAGCAGCACCTCATTTCAGCAGCATGGCTTTCCAATAACCGAGCACCGGCTACTAGCTACCTAGGTAGGATCCTGTGCGGCGTGGCAGCCAATTGTATCAGAGTATGCGAAATAAGTGCAAAGAAATCATCATTCGCATGGCATCTTGAATTTGAGGACTTCTTGACCGCCAGGTATCGGAGTAATGCGTTGTTGGGCAGGGAAGATTGGGTTTCCATTGGGATGCGGGGGCCAAAGAGCTTCTGTTAAACAGCCCACAGGACACGGCTACGGCCTGGCCGACGCGACACGACAAAGGTAGGCGCGGATGCCTGTACATTGTTCTTGCCTATTTTGCGCCGTCCAGAAACTCCCAAGGGAAACTCCAAGGGAAATTACAACGCAACGTCCCGTGACTTGTTCTTTTGTTTTCCCAACGAGCCAACGTCACTTCATATTGCTTCAAACGTTGCTCTGGTACTCTTCGACGCTCGTGAAACATCCTCATTCGTTGCATCCGCTGCGGCGATCCTTTTAGCGCACTTCTGGAATGCCATCATCTCATGGGGGAAACCGAGCTGGCCTCCCCACGCTAGACGACTCCACCGTGCGCTGGAACGTGCGAGTCATTGGCGCAAAAAGCCCGTTTTCTAGCTGTGGTTCGACACAGAGCCTCGGCCACTTACTCGTACCGTACTCGTACGCCACCACCGCCCACAACAAAACTGGCAAGGCGCGCCCGTAGCATCTCCAGACGATTACTTGTTCCCATACCCTTACACGGCCATAACCGCACGGAAAGTCGAGATACCGAGCGCGCACGACGTCGCAACAAAAGCGCTGATAGACAACCGACGAGGAACGTTCACATGCTGCGGAACAGGACGACACCAGCATTCATCGCAATAGAGACTACCTTCCTAACACCTTGCTTCGGCGGCACACCTTGACCGCCAAGTTCGGACATTTACGCCGAGGGGTCCTCATCGGCCCCCCTCGACACCATGCCTCCTCCCAATACACCGGAGGAGTTCTTCGAAGAAGAATACCGACAGCGACGAAACTCTGCCGTTGCCAATGCCGCCAACAGCAGCCGGCGGCGGCGGTTTAATCTGCCGCCGCATGACGAAGATCTCGCGGAGGGCGCATCCGACAGAGAGCGGCGGCTCTCGCACCCCGACACGAGCCAGAGCGAGAGCAGACGCACGAGCGAAGATAGGCGGCTGAGCAGGAGCCGGAGCAGCAGCCGGAGCCACAGCCCGCTGCCAGCGCAGAGAAGCAGCCGCGAGCGGCCGCTGGGGTCGGCTTCGCCGAGCACCATCGGGCCGGCGCCGTCAGACTACGACGCAGACTACGAGCACTACTACAACACCGGCCGCGCCGACCAAGCCGCCTCCCCACCCTCGGAGCCGCAGAGCCGCTCGCCGCCCAGCGCGTCCCCGCCTGCGGGCGGTGCGGGGGGTGGGGGCGACCCCGCACCAAACAGCCCGCCGTTTCTGACGGACCAGGAGATGGCGCTGTACCGGCGCCAGGTCCTGCGCGATTACGAACAGCAGCGGCAACAGCAGCAGCAGCAGCAGATGCAGCTGCGGCCGTCGCGCGACGGCGGTGCGTCGGTAGCGGGGACAGAGGGCGTTGCGCTCGCGCCGACGCCGCCACCGCTGTTTGAGAGCCCCGCCATGCGGCAGTCGCTGGTTCTGGGCGAGACGGCAGCAGTGGCAGCAGCGGCAGCGGCGCCGCCGCGGCGACGGCGGGCCAAGATGCCCAAGATGGACTGGCACGCGCTCGAGTATATTGGGCCGTACGACGAGAACCTGGACTGCCCGATCTGCCGGTCGCCGCTGGTGCGGCCGGAGATCACGACGTGCTTCCACATCTTCTGCCACAAGTGCCTGGTGAAGACGCTGGAGCACGGCAACCGGTGCCCGATCGACCGCGAGCCGATCCAGTACTTTGAGACGAGCCGGGGCCGGGTGCCGGCGCGGCCGGCCCCACCGGTGATCGCCAACCAGCTAGATAATCTGCAGGTGCGGTGCCCCAACGCGCGCTGCGACCACACGTGCGCGCGCGCGCTGGTGGAGCACCACTACCGGCACGACTGCCCGTTTACCAAGATCCCGTGCCCGGACCCGGCGTGCGACAAGCTGGTGGCACGGCGCGAGAGCGAGGAGGACGGCGCCGGTGCTGGCGCTGGCGGCCAGCAGGGAGGAGGAGGAGGAGGAGGAGGAGGAGGCGGCACCGCCGGCGTCGGCTGCTGCCTGCACAAGACGGTGGCGTGCGTGTACTGCGGCAAGCCGGTGGAGCTGGCGGCGCTGGACGACCACTACGACGCGGACTGCAACCAGAAGGAGCTGCTGTGCGAGCACTGCCTGGCGGCGGTGCCGCGGCACCGGCACGGCACGCACGTGGCCAACTGCGCGGAGCGGCGGATCGAGTGCAAGTACCGGGCGTCGGGCTGCGGGTTCGCGGCCAAGAAGCGGGACTTTGGCGACCACGAGCGCACGTGCCTCTACGGCATGATCCTGCGCATGAACCGCGCCCACCGCGCCGACCTCGACAGCATGGAGTCGGTGCTGCAGGACTCGCAGGACCGCGTGCGCAAGCTCGAGCAGGAAATGGCGGCGCGGCCGCCGGCGCTAGAGCCGACGGCGGCAGCGGCCGCGGCGACAGCAGCAGCAGCAGCAGCAGCAGCAGCAGGCACGACGACCGTGCCCGGCATGCCCATGCTCATGCCCAGCGGCATGCAGCAACCGCCGTTCTACGACTATGCTCACCCGCAGGCCCCTCTTGACGGCAGCTACCTGGGCGGCCCCGGCTACTACGAGGCGGCGGCGGCGGCGGCTGGCGGGAGCGCGACGCGGCCGGCGTCCCCCCACCACAGCGGCGGCGCACTCGCCCGCCACGCTGCTCCTGCTCCTGCTGCCGGCGGCGCGGCCGGCGACGCCGGCATCAGCGACGACGACCGGATGAGCCGGATCGTGGCGTACATTGACATCTTCGACGCCAAGGTGGAGAACCTGGAGCGGTACCTGGGCGAGGTGGACGCGCGGCAGGCGCAGCTGTTTATGAACGAGCTGGGCCCGCTCAAGGACCAGATCCTCGAGCTGCGCAACAGCATGGGCCACATCAGCATGTACGTGCGCTGGCTGATGGAGTCGTTCCGCCAGACCACGAAGCGGTCCGTCGGCCTCGGCAGCAGTGCAGGCGCAGGTGCAGGCGCCGCTGGCGGTGCAACTGGCGCGGGAGCTGGAGCGGGCACAGGGGCTAGCAGCACCGGCGGCGTGGGCACTGCTGGTGGCGACAATGGCAGCGGCATGCCAGCCGGCCGTGCTCCGCCAATGCCGCCGCTTGCTTCTGTGCCGCCCAGCGTCATGCCGTACGGCCCGCCCATGCCCATGCGGGGCCCGCCTGTCGGCATGAGCCTGCCGCTGCGGCGCCTGAGCGACCGGGAGAACCCTCCCCGGCTGTGAGGATGTCTTTCACACACAAAAAACTTCTCGATGCTTTTCATACTTGCATTCTAATACGGTACGGTGGCAAGGGGGAGGAGCTATGTTCTATAATTGTGTTTATGTCATGCGGGATGTCTTCACCAGCCACAGTAGGCGTTTTACTCTTGGGAGGATTTGCAATGTTATGGATGTATTTTCCACGGGCCATGAAAAGGAAAGCAAAACAACCAAAAAAAAAAAGAAAGAAGGAAAGAAAGAAAACAAGGCGGCAATGCATATCATCTCTATGGGAGAGTGGGGACAACCGGCGGCAAAGGCAGAGCGGGCATGGAGTTCCATTTTGCATCCTCGCCATTTCGGCGATGGTCTCTTAGATTACTCTCAACCACACACACACACACACACAATCCACATTGATAGACTCGCATTAGAAACTTCCATGAAGATGACATGAGATCCAGGGACGCCAGGCAACCCGGACACTCGGAACAGGGAGGCAATTGTGCCTTTCGCCTCGGTTCCGTCGTATTGTGTCCTGTAGAGGCTGATAGGGTCGAACTGTATGTACGAGTAGGGACCTTCTATAGCGTTTGCTCGCCTACTCGCCTATTTGCATATGTGGGCAGTTTGCGGAGTATTATGCTGCAAAAAAGTGGCCGGCGCTGCTCCATAGGGCTTTGAAGGCTTTCTCGGCACTGGCTAATGCAATTACTAATAGCAGCGGCTCCCCGTTCTTCGCATGTCTTCTGTGAGCTTCTGTCCAGCTCTTTTGATGGCCGCCTGCGGGGCGAATACGCTCAGCTGCAGCCACTCACCGCCTAGAACTGCCTGGCGCTAATATAACGAGCTTCGCTGCGGCTGCCACCGCCTGCCTGCCACTGCTGCTGGCTGCTGCTACCTACTGCCAACTGCTATCTGCTGCCAACTGTTACTACCTGCTACCACTGCCGCCACTGCCACTAAATACCACCAGCCACCCACTACTGCCGGTCAACTGGCGCGGGGCTGCACCAGGCTGCCGGACTTAGACAGGCAGCTGCTTCGTTCAGACTGCGGCAACCTAATAGTTCATACAGTTCAACCCATCCATCATAACCAAAGAAAAGACGAAACATCATCTTCCCCGAACGTCGATGCTATGATATGATACAATACAGTGCATCTTGCATTGCATAAAGAGGCAGAAATCTACACTTGGGACACCCACACACACACACACACACGCGCCATCTCTCACCCAGGCACTTACCGTAACTCAGCGTCCCTCCTCTCTTTCTTCTTCATCCTTTTTCCATTTCTTCCCTCCTCTTGGTACTACACAAGAGCTACTCTCTTTGAGATGTTCTGATATTCTTCCGTCTTTGCTTTCTTTCTCTCCTCTTCCTTTGTCTGCTCTTTTCACCTCGCCATTTTCAGCGAATACTCTGCAGCTCTGTTCTCAGAAATACTCTTGTGCGACGATCCAGCCGTTCTCTTACTTCGGCTTCATCCCCAACTCGGACTCCGTCTGCAGCACTCAGCATTGCTTCGATCTGCTGCGGGCTGTCTCCAATTCATCCTATAGCTTTCTCGTTTCGAGAGTTCTTGCTTTCTTTCTCCTTATATCCCCTGATCGACGATGGACTCAAACGACGACCAGCGGCCACCGCCGGAGCCAACGCTCCCCAGTGCTGAGCAGGTAAGAAGAATGACGACACGTGTGGCCCTTTTCGACATGCGTCGTGGGGCAGCAGTGCAGCATGCAAGCATGCATGCAACCAAGCAGCAGTACTGACAGAGATGTGTCCCTCAGATGCGGGCACGGCGCCTTGCGAAGCTCGGCGGCGGATCGACGAACACCAGCAGCAACACCAGCAGCGCCGCCGGTGCAGCTGGCTCGGCCTCCACAGCTCCTCCTGCCGACGGGGCATCGTCACCCAAGGACAAGACACCGGCACCGGCCTCGACACCGGCAGCTCCCGCTATCACAATCACACCCCGGCCGCAAGCCTCAAAAACACAATCAACAGGTAATGCCAGAATGAGCGGTGCGGCGGCAGAAGAAGACGCCACGCCAGCAAGGCAAGTGGCGGCTGGCGCGGCTGCTGCTGCAACCGCAACTGCTGCTGCTGCTGCTGTTGCTGGCGGCGCCAAGAAGCCCCCCGTCCGCTCGTCCACCGTCTCCTCCTCCTCCTCCTCCTCCTCCTCCTCCTCCTCAACGAAGCGGCCGCTCGCCGACGTTGACCCCGCTGCAGCCAGCCCTGCTAACGCCCCCACGGACGCCCCCGCACGGCGACCGGGCGCCTCCTCAGGAACCAGCACCCCCGCCTCGTCGACCGCGCCGCCCACCCCCAGTCCCGCCCCCACGCCCGCTCCCCCGGCGCTCTCCCCCGCCGAGGCCCTGGCCGAGTGGGTCGACCACACCATCTCGCATGTCCTGCGCGTCACCGTCAACCCCGACCAGACGCGCGACCGCCACGGCCACCAGCTCTCCCTGCTCCCCAACCTGCGGGGCGAGATCCTGGAGCGCACCGCAGGTTCTAGCGAGGGCCAGGACCAGGACGGCGCCAAGCCCCT
This sequence comes from Hawksworthiomyces lignivorus, assembly GCA_002917075.1. Classification (NCBI taxonomy): domain Eukaryota; kingdom Fungi; phylum Ascomycota; class Sordariomycetes; order Ophiostomatales; family Ophiostomataceae; genus Hawksworthiomyces; species Hawksworthiomyces lignivorus. The sequence continues at coordinate 4,736 of NTMA01000109.1, read as the reverse complement.
GCGCCTGACCGCCGACGACATCGAGCAGGCCATCCTCGAGGCCAGCACCGAGTTCAACCACAAGAAGCCCTTGCTGGAATACCTGCTGCCGTCCTACAAGTCCGTCGGCCGCCTGCTCAAGTCCCGCATCACCGCGCCCCAGCGGATAGCCGTGCTGCAGGAGCTGAAGCGTCTGCTGATGAGCAACATCATCTTCGCCCTGACCATGCCAGAGCTCTTTGGGTAGGCCTTCTATGTGCAACCTGCCTACCTTTGTTTTTGGTGTCTCCTTTGTTTTTTTTTTTTTTGTTTGTTTTTGGGTCTTCTTCAGTTTTGCTCATTCTTCCAGTCGCGAATCAAAACCCGAGCATGACACAATCGTCCCCTACCTGCTCCGAGGCGTGCGGCCCGATGACCCCCTGAGCCTCGACATGGACTTCTTCACCGACGCCATCTCCCGCTTCGACGATGACGAGGAGGGCCAGGTCCAGGGCATCTTCACAAAGGCCATCGTCGACATCAGCACCAAGCTGGCCACCATCAGCATGAACGACGAGTACGTCCCCTACATCGAGGTCATGATGACCTACGCCCGCTTCAAGCCACTGCTCGTCGCCGTCGCCAGCCACCCCTCCTTCCAGATGGCCCAGTCCGCCCCCAACATTGAGCGCTTCACCATCCTGGGGCCCTTCTTCCGCATCTCCCCGCTGCAGAGCGAGGTCTGCAAGACGTACTTTGGCGGCCTGCACAAGGTCGAGCTGCAGCGCAAGGACGCCGTCTACAGCGCCCTGCAGATGACCCTGAGCACCCACCAGTCCAACCTGCACAGCATCGCCATGGCCTTTGCGCGCGCCGGCGACGGCCCGCGCAACAAGCTGCTCGACTGGTTCGCCTACGCCATGAACGTCAACCACAAGCGCCGCGCCCTGCAGGTCAACGCCAAGGAGGTCGCCTCGGACGGCTTCATGATGAACATCGCCGCCGTGCTCGACCGCATGTGCGAGCCCTTTATGGAGGCCAACTTTGCCCGCATGGAGCGCATCGAGGTCGACTACCTGCGCCGCCACCCACGCGTCGACATCCGCGACGAGACCAAGCTCAACGCCGACCAGGCCCAGTCCGACGCCTTCTACGCCACGCCCGCCGCCGGCGAGTCCAAGTTTGTCAGCGAGCTCTTCTTCCTCAACATGGCCTCGCACCACTACGGCAGCGGCGCCGCCGGCCAGAAGTACAAGGACATGGACCGCGAGATCAAGCACATGGAGGGCCAGCTGGCCATGCTCGAGGGCGAGCGCAAGAAGCTGGCGGCGGCGGCGGCGGCCAACCCGGCGGCGGCCAACCCGCGCGCCATGGCGCTCGTCGAGCAGCACCTCAAGACGTTCGCCGCCGCCATCGACCGCCACGTCGCCTACAAGTACGCGCTCGAGGCCGTACTGCTCGACGAGAAGATGCAGCAGCGCGCCCTCATGTTCATGCGCTACGTGTCCGTGTGGCTGCTGCGCGTCGCCAGCGGCTCCGACTACACGCCCGACAAGGAGCTGCACCTGCCGCTGCCGCCCGACGGCGAGCCCGAGGCCTTCAAGTGCCTGCCCGAGTACGCGCTGCAGAACGTGGTCGACCACTTCAAGTTCCTGTTCCAGCGCGTGCCCCGCATCCTGCCCTCGGCCGTCGGCGACGAGATGGTCGCCCTCAGCATCACCTTTCTCGAGTCGTCCGAGTACATCCGCAACCCCTACCTCAAGTCGTCGCTCGTGTCGCTGCTCTTCTCGGGCACCTGGCGCATGTACCACCTGGCCAACGGCGTGCTGGGCGACTCGCTCGCCAACAGCAAGTTTGCCAACCGCTACCTGCTGCACGCCCTCATGAAGTTCTACATCGAGGCCGAGTCCACCGGCGCCCACACCCAGTTCTACGACAAGTTCAACATCCGCTACGAGATCTTCCAGGTCATCAAGGCCGTCTGGCCCAACGACCTCTACAAGCAGCAGCTGACGCAGCAGAGCCGGTATGTAATTATTTTTTTTTTTTTTTTTTTTTTTCGTCTTGTCTTGAAATCTCCCCGACACTAACTCGAGACCAGGACAAACCGGTCGTTCTTCGTGCGGTTCGTGAACCTGCTCCTGAACGACGCCACGTACGTGCTGGACGAGGCGCTGTCGCGCTTCCCCAAGATCCACGAGCTGCAGCGGGAGCTGCACGGCCCGCACAGCAGCGCGCTGCGGCCCGAGGAGCGCCAGCAGAAGGAGTCGGAGCTGCAGCAGGCCGAGGGCCAGGCGCAGTCGTACATGCAGCTGGCCAACGAGACGGTGGCTATGATGAAGCTGTTTACGGAGGCGCTGAGCGAGGCCTTTACGATGCCCGAGATCGTGTCGCGGCTGGCCGGCATGCTCGACTACAACCTGGTGACGCTGGCGGGGCCGGCGTCGCGCAACCTCAAGGTGGCGAACCCGGAAAAGTACTACTTCAACCCCAAGGTGCTGCTGCCGCAGATCGTGGAGCTGTACCTCAACCTGGGCGACAAGGCGACGTTTGTCGAGGCCGTGGCCGCCGACGGCCGCTCGTACAAGCCCGAGATCTTTGACAACGCGACGCGCATCCTGACGACCAAGGCGCTCATGGACCCGGAGAAGCTGCTGGCGTGGGCGGAGCTGCGCGCGCGCTTCGCCCAGGCCAAGCAGCTGGCCGACCAGGCCGAGACGGACCTGGGCGAGATCCCCGCCGAGTTCGAGGACCCCATCATGGGCGACCTCATGCGCGACCCCGTCGTGCTGCCCTCGCGCCACGTCGTCGACCGCTCCACCATCATCCAGCACCTGCTCTCCGACCCCAAGGACCCCTTTACGCGCCAGCCCATGACCGCCGACGACGTCGTCCCCGCCACCGAGCTGCGCCAGCAGATCGACCAGTGGAAGGCCGAGCGCATCGCCGCCGCAAAGGCAAAGAACTCGGCCGTCGTCGAGGAGGCCGCCGCCAACGCCAGCACCGCCGTCGCCGCCGCTGCCTCCTCGGCCGCATCGGCTCCCTCTACGGCGGCAGCTACAGCAGCAGCAGCGGCAGCGGCGCCGCCCGGGTTCGAGGACGACGACAGTATGGACATCGACTAAGAAAGAGAGGTGACATACACATACACACACACACACAAACTCACACACACAAAAAACGCCCAAACAAACATGCATGCATACGCACAGTGAAACGGAGAAGGTGAGAGACACTGTAGGAGAGAAACGGAGAAGCAGATACGAGGATATGGAGGTGGGAGGGTATACCTAATCGACGACTGGCCGGTGCCTTTGGGAAGTTTAGTTTGCTATAGTTTGGGAGGGGAAGCATTTTCGAGAGGAGGAGGGTGACGGAAGGGGAGGTTTCACTGTTGCTTTCTTGGAAGGTAAAATTGGTTGTACCTTACTGCAGATCATAGACTACGACAAAGAATGAGGCGGATGGCTTTTGTCCCGAAGACGTCTACGTTGGCTCAACTCTTTTTTTTCTTCTCCTTCTCTTTTTGCTCTCTGCCTGTGACAACATAATTCCTTCTTTTTGCCGCGGCGTGCCGAACGGCGATGGCCGCGCATCCATACGAGCTCGTATCGCTCAAGGGAAGAGTTTACCTTTTTTTTTTTCCTGTTTATCGTCGTCCTGTGTCACCGATGAGCTTGGCGCCGGTCTCCGCCAAGGGCCGAGAGCCTTCTATATCAGTCCTTCTCCCTTCCTACATTCCCTTTTCGCACGTCCCCTGCGTCTCGCGGTCTGCCCCGAACCTGGTCCGTGTAACATTATCCAAAACGTGGTCCTTCTTAAAGAAGCAGCTGCTGTGGCTCTCTCAACGGATCTCTGCGTGCCCTACGGAACAGGAAGGGATCGTCATGCCCGCCCCCTCCCCTCAATTCTCCTGAGAGGCGCATTTATCGGCGAGGTGACAGCTGTCGTCTTGACCGAGCACGACTACTCGCTCTCGCAATTGACCTGCAAAAATTATGATTCTGTTGAGCAGTCGCTCGGCTTTGCGTTCGCTCTCGCGGCGGGAATGGAGTTGGAAGGCTTTTGGTGTCCGTCTCGCCCTCCCCCCCCCTGCTGTATTCTGTTTTGTTTTGTGTGTGTTGTTCGTCCCGGAGCAGCGTGTGCGTGTCGGCTTTTTGCATCTCCCGTCACGAGCTTCCCTTTTCCATTAGCCTCGTTTAGCCCGTTTTCTCTTACCGAGACGAATGATAAAATAATAAGAAAAAGAAAAAGGAAAGAAGAGGGAATATGTAGCACGGCATGAACACACAAATAGACGGCCACATGCGTCTGCGGTGTTAGTTAGCTATCGGCAAAAAAGCCAATTTAGGAACAGCCACGGGCACACACATGTTCTCGTCGCTTGCCCAAATTCACACGTTGCATATTATCGGGCCTATGCGTCGTACAGTACATTTGTAGTCGTATTGCCGCAAAAAGGAAATAATAAAAAAAAGGAGCGGCGATATTCATACGAAAAACATAAGGAACCCCGGGTTCTCGCAGTTAGCCGTCTTCTTCTTCTTCTTCTAATGTTTTTTTTTTACCTTTGTTTTTATTGGAGCCGCACTTGCAATCTGCCAACCCGGCTCGCTGTTCGTTTTTTAATCAAGAGCATTATGCCATCTTCCGCTCCCCCAAAGAGCGAATCGCCAGCAAGAGGCGACCGAACAAGGGCGGCCCGCAGGCAGCGCGGGGCGCCGTCTCTGCAGGATTCTGATAGCACCTCACTCCCTCTTCTCGCTTCCCCCCCCCCC